>VXBP01005470.1:1342058-1418339 GCA_013400115.1 Rhinopomastus cyanomelas | reverse complement strand
AAGCTCAAGAGACCCAGCTCCCTCAGCCTTTCCTCATCAGGTTGATGCTCCACTCATCAACCACTCATCAGGTTGATGCTCCACTCTCTTCATCATCTTTGTGGCTCTGCGCTGGACTCTCTCCAGCAGTTCTGTGTCCTTCTGGAACTGGGGGGCCCACAACTGGACAGAATATTCTACTCCAGATGTGATCTCACTAAGGCAGAGTACAGGGAGGGGAGAACATCTCTTGATCTACTAACCACCCACCTTGTGATCCACCCCAGGATGCCACTGGCCTTCTTGACCACAAGGCCCCATTGCTGGCTCATGGCCATCCTGCTGGCCACCAGGACCCCAAGGTCCCTCTCTCCTGCACTGGTCTCCAACAGCTCAGTCCCCAGCCTACACTGGGGCCGTTATGAGCCTATTTTATACATTTCCCCATCGAGCACTTTGATGCAATTTAACAGCAAAAATAAGGACAAATTAGCCTGATTTCCGTGTCCTGGGCAGTGGCAGTGGCAATGCCACCTGCTGGCAGCGTGCAGGCTGCTGTTCTTCCTGCCTCCGTGCCCGCACACCTTGCACTGGGCACGGTGGGAAATCAACAGTCAGAGACAAAAGTGATCATCAGAGGTGGCTGTAGCTGCACTGAGGTGGACATCCTGCTCTGTCACTGCTAACCGGGGCATGAATGGGGCCACTGCAATCTCCTCTGACAGTGTACCTGGGGCACCAGAAACCCTGGGGCCAGCACTGGACTGCAGGCTTCTATCATTTGTCAGGATAAAAACAGATTTAAACAGAGGAAAGTCAGAGGAAAGATCGTGTATGTGGGCAGGAGGCTCCTCTCCCCAGGAGGCTGCTGACTGGGGGGTGGCCACCAGCCCCAGCTAGGGCTCCAGGCTCCCTGGGTTGCAGGGTGGTCTCTGCTGCATCATCCCCTGCCATTTCTCGACTCAGCACTTTCAGGGGCCGCAGAAGTCACTGAGGTTTGCCAAAGGCAACGTCTCTGGCCACCGTTTCTTCCTGGTCAGGACCCCACTCTCTTTTCCTTGTTAATGAGCCCGGCGTGGCTTCTGTGTTGGCAACTAGTAGCCCTGGCTGCCCTACATTGTTTCCCCCCACAAGACTGACGTCTGTCTGGGAGCAGATAAGTGTCTGGAGTGCAATTCCCAGACCTAATCTCCCTGGTGTCCTCCTCTCCGCGATAAGAAGATCCATTTATTTCTTTATCTGATGGATGCTGCAGGCATCATCAGCGTCTGGGCTCTGGATCCGACCAGTAGCTGGTCCCGGGGATCCCTGCAGGCTGACACCGCCAGGACAATGGTCAGTTGTTCAGTGCTACAAGCAGACCTCGCTGGTCTCTGCAGTTCCTCCTCAGCACAAAGCCCTGCCCGGCAGCGACCGCCATGTAGTAGCATGAAGCTGAAGCTCACTGAAGGGTTCCTGGCATCTACAGCCACCCTGGGGAGCTGGGGCACTTCACGCTCTGGTGATGAGAGGTCTTCCCTCTGCAGCGTGAGTTGCTTTGGAGACAGGTGGTATTTTTCTCCTGTGCCAGCATTTACCTTAAACAGCTTTTCCTCCTCTCTCAGAGGTTTGCAGAGGGTAGTGACAGCTCCTCTGGGCTTCTCTTCAGGTACACCACGAACTCCAGGCTTCTCCTTACAACAGTCTCCACTTCCTTGGTCAACTGGTTTGCCCAGTAACTGGGGGTTTTTTTGTGGTCACTTTGCTTTTGTAATTAACAGCGGTGTTTGTGTAGTGCTGGAGCCCTGCCTGGACCCGTGCAAGTCTACGAAGAAGTGCTGTGCAGCACCACCTTCCTTGCTGCCTTCGCTCACTGGTTTCCTCATCGTCCGATAACTTGACCATCATCACTGGCAAATGGGCCCTTGTGCAGCCTTTCAGGTGACGTGTTGACAGCCAGAGCTATGAACCCCAAAATATATCCTTTTCCAGGGCAAGAAAATAGATCCTTTTTCATTTCAGAAGCCTTTCCTTACATTTCCCCTAGAAATATGTTTAAATGGCTTCTGTTGGCTGGGTTTATCTTCTCCTGCAAATGCACCCACCAAATGCTTCTACATCTGCTCCAGCATAAGCTCTGTAAAGTTGTGAGCAACCTGGTCTAGTGAGAGGTGTCCACGGCAGGGCGGTTGGAACTAGAAGATCCCTTGCAACCTAAACCATTCAGTGACTCCAAGTATTAATTTTGCTATAAGTGTGCTCATCTCTAGGTCTAGTGCCCTGTTCTCCCACTGGTTTAGTTCAAGCTGCCTTGTGTGATCATTTGGATGAAGTGTTGAAGGACAACAGCGTTCTGGAAGATCTCTTGAATCAGTGCGTCCCTGATCGTGGAGTCATTGGGAATTGGAAGGGACCTCCAAAGATCATCTAGACCAAGTCACACAGGAACACATCCAGGTGGGTCTTAAATGTCTCCAGAGAAGGAGACTCCACAACCCACCTGGCAGCCTGTTCAAGTGCTCCGTTACCCTCACTGGGAAGAAGTTCCTTCTCATATATGGAACCTCCTCTGTTCCAGCTCACACCCATTGCCCCTCATCCTATCACTAGATGACACTGAGAAGAGCCTGGCTCCATCCTTCTGACAACCTTCAAATATTTATAGACCCACAAGGAACCAGAGGAACTAGACCAAGGGAATAGGTCTCTGGTACCTGCAACCCAACCTGCTGGGAAGAAGTTTTGGGTCTTCAAAAAGCAGATGTTAACTCAGCAATGGGTATGGAAACCAATTAAACAACCTCATCAACTGAGAAGGAGGAAAAACAACCTCCCACTTGTCCTACAGGAATTTACTGGATTTTATTACTAAAAATATATGGTGCTGGTGCAAAGTGTCTTAGACTGAGTGGAAGAGCATCAGACAGAGATGGCAAAACACGACTGTTGGAATTACACCAGGATAGCATCATGAGACAAGAGGAAAGGAGCATCAGAAAGAATCTGTCTGTGTTTTCTTTTCTTACTTCTGTTTTGTTGGGTTTTTTACCGATAAGATTTATGTCTCTTCCCTAACAGATAAACTCAGAGGGAGCTGCTGTGTGAGACCCCCTCCTTACCTCTCACAGCGGGAGCTCTACTAGGTCCAGGACAGGGGGTCTTCTAGGGGTGAAGGTGTAGCAGACAGAAACCCTTCCCAGGACATGCTCATCATGTCAAAGAAAGCAGCTCTGCTGTCCCCTTTGCAGACCAAGGTGTTTGTGGGGCTGTGGATCTGGGGTTTGGGAATGCAGGTTCCCAGAGGTGAGGAGACAGCTTCTTACCTTCAGCCAAAGGATCTGTCTGAGGACATCACGGGGGAATGTGGTTTTGGAGGAACAACCAAGCACTGGGTTTGGTGCAATCCTTCTGGAATAACTGCATCCGCAGCGTTTCGTAGTTGAGTAAACGTTGCACTGTGGTGGAAAGAGAATAGACTTAGAGACAATGGGAACAAACCTAGATTTCCACTATAAATTAAATCAGGATCCCTGTCCATGGCCTGGTGATGCCTGTGCTTGCTCAGCTCAGTCCGTGTTAACAGCCCTGGGGCTGGTGCTGAGCTCTCTCACAAGGGCCAGGCGCTTCGACCCCTCAGTGTGAGCAGCTGAAAACAGAGTCATCTCAGCTGAGGTTCCCCTCGTGCCCTCCTCCATAAGTGATCCCATGCCTGTCCACGGGCAGCGCAGAAAAACAGGCACGGAGAGAGCTCTGGCTCATGGACCCTGGCTGCACACGAGTCCAGAAGTCAGCTTTCATGCAGTGCAAGCTGAAGGAACCCAACCCCAGAAGTCATGCTTGAAAACAACTGAGCCTGTTAACCCAAGTGCCACTGCTGGGGCCACCAGAGCCCTTGTGGGAAGCATGTGGGCTATCAGGCAACAGCCGTGGAACCGAAGGAAAAAGAAATATTACAAGAAACAAGCAAAAAAGGCAGAAAATTAGAGCCTTTCCTTAGGTAGTCACCCCGGCTACGGCAGTGCAGAGCTGTTGGCCTGCTGGAGCTTCCACCAGAGGACCCCAGGAGCACTGTGTGTGTATTAAACATCCCAGCCAGGAATGCAGACAGGAACACTCGAGGATGAAGGGCCTCTTAACGAGCCGGCCTGTTTAAACAGAGCCACACACTCGACAAACACAGCTGAGGACAGAGGCAGCTGCCCGTGGCAAGCAGACCTCTCTGCAGCAGGTCCTGGGTGAGTGTTTACTCAGTGGGTTTGAAAAGTGACATCCTAGCGCCGTGCTCCTCGTGGCTTGTGCAGAGCAAGAAGTGGCCTGGCCATGCAGTTGCTGGCCCCGGAGTTCCTCTGACACAGGGTGTTGTCATTTCCTTGTAGGAGCTGGATTCCCGCTGCCAAGCAAAGGTCCAGTCACCAAGCAAACGGAGACCAAATCACCTGGGGTGGGGGAGATGAGGATTTGGTGTGGCAGCTCACAGCAAGCCCTGCCTGGCTGCAGAGACACCACTACCCAGGAGAGACCCAGCTGTCACTGATACCCAGCTGCCCAAACAGCATCTGGAGTCAGCGGAGGTACAAGCATCTTCCTGAGGTGGGACACAAAACCTTATCCCCAAGCTGAAGACCCCACTCCAGCACTTCATGTGCTTCTGGGTACAAATGTGTGTAGAAGCATCATTGCCGACCACCAGAGTCACAGAATCACAGGAAAAATGTCTTCCCTGACAGAGTGGTCAGGGGTTGGAACAGGCTGCCTGGGGAGGGGCTGGAGTCGCCATCCCTGGAGGGGTTCAAAAAATGAGAGAAGCTGTGGCCCTAGGGAACAGAGTTTAGTGGTCAGGGTGGGGTTGGGTTGATGGTTAGATTGGATGATCTTGGCAGTCTCCTCCAACCCTAATGATTGAAGGGTGGGTGTCAGGAGGATGGAGCCAGGCTCTTCTCAATGTCATCTAGTGATAGGACAAGGGACAATGGGTGTCAGCTGGAACAGAGGAGGTTCCATATAAATATGAGAAAGAACTTCTTCACAGGGAGGGTGACAGAGCATTGGAACAGGCTGCCCAGGGGGGTTGTGGAGTCTTCTTCACTAGAGATGTTTAAGACCCACCCAGACATGTTCCTGTGTGACTTGGTCTAGGTGATCCTGCTGTGGCAGGGGGATTGGACTGGATGATCTCTTGAGGTCCCTTCCAATCCCTAATGATTCTACAATGATACCAGTTTAGGTGTGGGGTGATGATGTTGGTAGGGTTATGGAAGAGGAACCTGCCCATGTCCATCTGAAAAGGTGAGCATCATCCCATGAGCAGAGAGGAGGCAAAAGGGTCTAAACCCAACCACCCACCACAGCAGATGCAGGAGTGGGCAGAGGCTAGAGGAGCTGGCATTGAGCTCGTGGTTTGAATTGTGATGCAGTACAGGAGGAGTTTATCATTCCAGGGAGGTTCTGTCTGAAACATCATCACAGGCAATTTCCCTAATTAAGGGAAGTTCATTTAAATGTGGAGATGAGCCAGAAACAATCTCTGTGTCCAGTTGCCGTTCTGCCTGGGAAACACCAGCGTCTCCGGGCTCGAACCTGGTGCAGGCTGAGCCGCCATCTGTCACGGGCACTTGCCTACCAGCCTCTGAGACTCAAAGGGGATGGGAGAAGACGAGAAGAGCAGGGTAGCACTTTCCCCTCCTCTGGCTCTGAGCACAAAGTTATTGGTACAGAAAAACACTCTTCCCCAGAAAGATTAAAATATAGGGGGGTGACCTGTTTTCCTGCCACTAAAGCACGACTGACATGAGGGAAATGTGGGGCTGCAGCATCACTCACTCCAGCTCCTGATGCTGGAGGAGGATGCAGGAGAATTGAACCAGCATCCTGTGTTCTCTGTGTTCCAGGCAAGGAGGAGGAAGACTGGGGATGGAAGGAGAGGTGGAAGACTGCACCACAACGGCTTCTTCCAGCGGAAATAACTGAACTTCAATAGAAATACTGAACGGCCTCAGGATGCTGAGAAAAATGCTGGCTAGTGGGAAAATGCTGAGCAAGGAGCTCAGCTGAGGGGCTGATGGAGAACCTTTGGTTTCAGGTGGCTGAAGGGCCTCACGGAGAAAGTCCAAGCTGCACCACAGAGGAAACCAGAAACAATTAGAGAGACTGGGGCTGCGGATGAAGGCACAAGACACGGCCAGCTCTCAGCTGCCATGGCCACAGCACTCTCTCCCGCGGCAGATCAATAAAAAAGATGCAGAGAAAAAGGAAAGAGAGGAAAAACCCCACATTCTCCAGAGAATACTTCCTGAAACACCATCTCTTGGCTGTGTTACCAGACACCAGCCCTCTCTGAACCTACTCCCCTGCCACTCGCTCCCACTCGGTACCTTGGTTTTCTGTTGCTTCATGCGATGTTTATTGCGACAGCGTGAGGCAGCAGGACCTGCTCTGCACGAGGAGCAGGCTGTGAGCAGAGGGACCACGGTGGTGGAGGCTGAGCAGCCTCATCTCAGGGGGCACGATTCATGTGCAGACAAAAAGTCTGCAGGAGCTCGTGGAGCTGACGCTGGGCTTCCCCATGGCAACCCTTGTGCGTCTTTGTTTCGCCAGCCAGAGCCAACCTTCACTGACTCTCCTCTCTCACAGCAGCATCACTCTGAAGGGGTCTTTAAGTACTTTCAAGCTTCTAAAAGCCTTGGAGCTTCAGCTGTGGATTTGAGGTCTACATAAGTACATGGTGGGGGAGGCACCTACCTTAACAGCTTCTAAACTAAAAGGCCCTCCAAGATTATGTGCTGAGTAAGCATTCCCACCTGTCACCCCCAGCCTGCTCCTCCTACTGCAGGGCCAATCCTGTGCCTGGCATGGTGATGCACAGGCTCCTCCTGGCCCAAGGCCCATTTCCATCACACACACCTGCTAGGGCAGGGTCTCCACCTGGTTATTCAGAGATGTTGGTATCCTGCTGGTTCTTGAGGGGAAAACATAACTGCATGGTTGTGAGACTGCACAAACAATGAAAGCTCCAGCTCAGGTCCAAGGAGATCATGAGGGAGATCTACCTATCCAGATGCTGCAGGAAGCTACGATGTCCACATCTTCACCACTCCTCTAGATCTGAGACTTCCAACACCTCACCTCCAGGCACTGAGCATCTTGTCCTGCTGCAGATAGCCTCAGAGAAACCTCCATCCCTTACCAGTGGTACAGTGCAGGCACAGACATCCTCTGTGGCTTCACCAAGGACAAATAATGATGACTAGTCAGTGGTCCAGGGAAGACCTATAGATGTGATCTATCTAGACTTCTCTAAGGCCTTTGACACGGTCTCCTACAACATTCTACCACTTCCCTGGGGCAGCTCTAACACTTGACCAATCTTTCATGAAGAATTCTTTCCCAATGTCCCTGCGGCTGCTCAAGGCCCCAATCAACCTGGATCACAGAATCACAGAACAGTGTGGTGGGTGATAAAAAAGACCACACTGTGCCGGATCAGCAGCTGGGTTGCCCCAAGAGCTGTCTGGGAAGCCAACATCTCCTTCAGATGAGTGTCAGAAAAAGGATGTGCCAGAGCCACTATACCCACGGGTTGGTGAACTCTCCAACCCAAAGCCATTTAAAGACATGAGGAGGATGGAGTTTGAAGCTAGTCCTTGGCATGCAGGATGGGATGATCATTGCTCCCCACCTTGGCCTTAAACTCTGGAAGTGTCAAAGGACAAAACACAGGAAAGCATCAGCTATGACTCTTACCAAATGAAGTGGACTGGTTGATTGCTTGTGGATGAGCAACTTAATTTGAGGGCAATTATATGCCCTGGAAGTCTGGCTCTCAGGGAGGTAATTACCTGGACATCTGCCCTCTGAGTGGACCCAGCTAGCTGGGTGTACGTCATACAGATACAAACTCTGGTGCCCAGGAGCATCCCACCAGCTGGCAGACATCAGGATGGTCAGCACGGTGGGCTGCCACTATAAAAGTCTTGACCACTATGCAGAGAAGATACTGGCCCTGGCTGGGATGTATGAGGTGGAGCCACACTGCTCATCATCTTGTGCTGCAGCACTTTTGAAACATCAGTTAGTTAGTAGGGGCTGAACATCTCCCTGATGGGGAAAGGCTGAGGGAGCTGGGTCTCTTGAGCTTGGAGAAAAGGAAACTGAGGGGTGACCCCATTAATGCTGATGAATATGTGAAGGGTGGGTGTCAGGAGGATGGAGCCAGGTTCTGCTCAGTGGCATCCAGTGATAGGACAAGGGGCAATGGGTGTGAGCTGGGACATGGAAGGTTCCACATCAATATGAGAAGGAACTTCTTCCCAGTGAGGGTGACAGAGCACTGGAACAGGCTGCCCAGGGAGGTTGTGGAGTCTCCTTCTCTGGAGACATTTAAAACCCACCTGGACACGTTCCTGTGCGACTGGATCTAGGTGGATGGGTCTAGATGATCTTTCGAGGTCCCTTCACAAGTTCTGTGATTCTCTGATCTTAAGAACTCAGGATAAAAACCCTAGTTTTGAGCCATGGGCTCAATTTCAAGGCTGATGCTGTTTGATTCGTGTGGAAGCCGGGAGATGGCCAGGGAGCAGCGCCCCTTGACATTAACATGAGCTGGCTGGACCCCTGAGCTATCACAATTATGTTTACTGGAGACTTTATCTTCTGTGTTTGGTCTATATTTAGGCCTGGTTGTGCAAGGCTTTGCCGTGCTGCCGGGCACGAACTCACTTCCTCTGACTTTGATGACAGCACCCACACGAGGGAGGACTCACCAAGGTGAGCAGAGGTGGCTGCTGGGACAACAAAGAGTTTCAGAGGGGACCAAGGGCTTCCTCCACTTGGACGTTTTGGCTGTGGCTCACAGGGCAACAGCTACCAGCTTTGGTTACGCAGCCGCAGTGGGAGGTAATTCTGGCTGTGACAGGAAGCCCCATTTCTCTCAACACACCAACACCTCCCTAAGTGCTTCTGGTATTTCTTTGCTGCATAACTACTTGTGCCCTGGTCTTGCTCTTCCAAAGCAAGTTGGGGCTGTTTAGGTTGAGGAAGAGGGGGCTGAGGGGAGACCTCATCGCTCTCCACAACTATCTGGAAGGACACTGCAGAGATGTTGGTGCTGGGCTCTTCTCACAGGGAATGAGCAACAGAACCAGAGGAAAGGGCTTCAAGCTTCAACAGGGGAGGTTTAGACTGGACATCAGGAAGAAATTCTTCACAGAGAGAGTGGTCAGTCCCTGGACTGGGCTGCCCAGGGTGGTGGTTGAGTCCTCATCCCTGGATGTGTTTCAAAGTCACTTAGCTGTAGTGTTGGGGGATCTGGTTTAGGGGTGAACTTGTAGAGTAGGGTTGGTGGTTGGACTCGATGATCCCCAGGGTCTTTCCCAACCTGAACAATCCTATGATTCTAAGAGGAGCAAGAGTGATACAAACAGAGCGGCAACAAGAGCAATAACAGGGTAACTGCTGCAAAAACAGTATCATGAGCCGGGCAGCAGGTCCTTCTGAAGGTAGATGAGGCCGTATATTGCCTTTACCCAGGATCTGTGGCAGGAAAGCAGTCAAACTAATGTACTTGGAGATGCTGTGAAGCACAAACAGCATTTGTGGAGAGATACCTAGCAGAGCTTTGTGGCCATGAAGATGGACAGTTAACTAGGAACGAATACTTCTGCTGTTACGAGATCACATCTTTTGGGGGTGGCACTTGCAGCTCGTATTGCCAGCAGCAACATGAGGTCCCAGCTGAGCAGAAGCCATCTCCATCTCCTGCCTATAGAATCATAGAATCATTAGGGATTGGAAGGGACCTTGAAAGATCATCCAGTCCAACCCCCCGACACAGCAGGATCACCTAGACCAAGACACACAGGAACATGTCCAAGATTTTAAATGCCTCCAGAGAAGGAGACTCCACAACCACCCTGGGCAGCCTGTTCCAGTTCTCTGTCACCCTCACTGTGAAGAAGTTCCTTCTCATATTGATGAGGAACCTCCTCTTTTCCAGCTCGCACCTTGTCCTATCATTAGATGCCACTGAGTAGAGCCTGGCTCCATCCTCCTGACATCTGCCCTTTCCACATTTATCAACATTCATGAGGTCACTCATCAGTCTCCTTTTTTCCAAGCTCAAGAAACCCAGCTCCCTCAGCCTTTCCTCATCAGGGAGATGCTACATTCCATCAGGTTTATGGCTCTGCACCGGACGCTCTCCAGCAGTTCTGTGTCCTTCTGGAGCTGAGGGGCCCAGAACTGGGCACAATATTCCAGATGTAGTTGCACCAGGGCAGAGTAGAGGGGGAGGAGAACCTCTCTTGATCTACTAACCACCCTGCTTCCAATCGACCCCAGGATGCCACTGGCCTTCTTGGCCACAAGGCCCCATTGCTGGCTCATGGTCATCCTGCTGGCCACCAAGACCCCCAGGCACCTTTCTTCTACACTGCTCAGGTCAGTCCTCAACCTGTACTGGTACCTGGGATGCACTTGGTACCAGGGGTGGCACTTGAGAACAAGGTTTAGTGGGCATCGAGCTGTTTGTTGCACGTTATGATATTGGAGGTGTCTTCCAACCTTAGTGATTCTGTGATTCTGTGGTTCACTCCTCTTTGCCCGCCTAGTGATCAACAAACTCTCTGGACATGCTGAGGCAATGCTCAGACACCCCAGACAGGTGGGCTGAGGGGCTTTCTTGTGCAAAAGGATTTTGGATAGAGGCCAGTCATCTGGGCTCAACAGCCCTCCTGTAGCACACAGGTGAGACCCACAGCCAATGGTTTCCTCCCTGGTCTTGATTACATAGGAGGCAGCATCTCAGAGGGTTTGGGAGAAGTCTTGATGATGACAAGACTGATCCTGGAGCAAAGACACATCCCAAGCCTTGCAAAACCAACTGTCCTGGCCCTGCCCTGGCAGCTCTCCCAGGGGTTGTGCCAGCAGCCTAGGCTGCAGCTGATGGGAGCAGGATCACCACAGGTGGAACCTCCCAGACCTTAGCAATACGTGGTTTAGTGGTAAACTTGGTGTAGTAGGGTTCAGGATCAGACTTAATGATCTCAAGGGTCTTTTCCAAGCTGAATGATTCTATGATTCTGTGGTTCTGTCTCCACATCCATCCTCTGCAACGCCTGCAGTCCCTAATGATTCTGCAACTCTGTGGTCTCCACAGTTTTAACACCTCTAGGTACAGCGACTCCACCATCTCCCTGGGCAGCCTGTTCCCACACCCGACCACCTCCCCCCCACCTCCACACACGCCCCTGCCTCGCACACGATGCGCTCAGGGAAGCAGCACTGTTCCACTTCTCCTGCTGACTTGGCCGCGCGCTCTGAGCGCTGGGGCAGACAGAGGTGTATTTATAGAACCCTGCCATCTCCTTGGCTCAGTGCAGAGCTGTCTTTTAAGCTGGGTATTACAATGCTTGCTTGCTGGCTTATTTGAAAAGGTAAAGGAGTGAAAGAGCCCCAATGACTCATCTTGTTGGCCAGCTGGAAGATGGGCTACTGCCTCCCCCTTCCTCGGCTCCAGCTGCTGGCTCTGGGTCCCTCTGGACACATTGCTGCTAAAGCGCCCAGTGCCAGCGCTGTCTGAGCTCAGCAGGGCACCAGCACCTGGGGAAGAACCCTAAGTGCCACTAGCAAAGGAGCACCCGTGGGATGCTGTGTCTGTGTGCACACAAACATGGGTGTGCAACGATAGGGGACTGGTTCCTGTGGCCAAACAGCCAACGACCAGAGTGCCCAGCCCCAGTGCAGCTTCCCACGCATGTGGCTGTCGCAGAGTCAGTCTCTCCTCTCTCAGCAAAAAGCAGAGACTGTGAATCACAGAATCATTAGGGATTGGAAGGGACCTCGAAAGATCACCCAGTCCAATCCCCCTGACACAGCAGGATCACCTACACCAAGTCACACAGGAACACATCCAGGTGGGTTTTAAACATCTCCAGAGAAGGAGACTCCACAACCCCCCAGGCAGCCCCTTCCAGTGCTCTGTCACCCTCACTGGGAGAAAAGTCCTTCTGATATTTACATGGAGCTTCATACAGTGAGAGAAGCAAACTTCTGTTTGCAGGGCCACAGCTGCCCTTGTGCCCATTCCCCAAAGTGATGCTGGGGTGGGGGACCTGCCTGGGCCACACAGGAGCTGGTGGCAGGAGCAATTCAGATGCCCATGCGGTGCTCTGCGTGAGGAAGGCTGGAAGCTGAAGTCTGCCTCTGATGAAAAGCCAAGATACTCTGCAGGCTTTTTTGGATCAAAGGTGCATTGAAAGGGAGAGGAACATCCATCCCTGACCCCTCCCCTCCCGATGAAGGATCAAGCTGGGCTGGGAAAGCGGCTTCTCCCAGAGGAACTTCTTCCCACATGACATGTGTCTGCAGGCAATGGGAGGGAAAGCAATAGCATCAGCTGAGGTAAGAGGAGAGGAGCCCGTTATCCTGGCAGCACAGAAGTCAGCAGAAGAGGAGACAGAGCAAACCCCAGCTCCAGGGTCCCAAAGCACCACAAGGCTCATGCCATGGCTTGTTCTGGAATAAACTCGCTCACACTGCTCCCAGCACTGCTTTGCTCTCCAGCATCCTGCGCAGCGCCAGAACAGCTCTGCTCCTTCCACAGCTCAGAAACTCCACGATCCATCCACAGCAGCCTGCAGAACGGCTTCCTCTAATGGATTAACCAGTCCAGCCTCCTGCTAGAAGAGTCACCTTATCTCTGCCTCATCCCCAACGAGCAGGAGTGAACATGACCCAAGGCAGCCAGGCTTCAGCATCTGAGGCTCTGCTCTCCGATAAGTGGCCTGGGAGCAGCGTTAGTCACTGCTGCTGCCTAGCTGAGACATCTGAAGAGAGGAAGGTAAATTTAGGTCCGTGCCAGGCACTTCCATCTCAAAGATTTATTGCTCTGCCTGGGAGCTGTGCCCACAGAAAGAAAAGAGACACTATCACCAGAGAGATGACTGCCCACTTGAAACATTAATTGCACCCAGTTCATCCTCCCTGATTTGTTCCAGATCTGCCTGAGGAACCTGTCACGGTCAAAAAAGAAACCCAAAACCCAAAAAAATTTGCTGTCAAATGCACCTGCTGAGGTCATTTTTTTCCCAGCTGATTTGGCTGCACGGTCCTGGATGCAAACGAGGTGGATGGATGCTCTCTGCCCCATGCTCTTGGGCATGTTCCCACCAGCTCAGAGCTCTGTGGCACGGGCACCGCGGCATCCCAGCACTCTGAGCTTCCCACCGCTTGTCTGTGGGCGTGCGTGTGCGTGAGCATCGGTTCCTGCCTCCCTGCCCCTCACCAGAGGGCATCTTCGACCTTGCTGACCAACGTCAGCAAGGCAGGGGTGGCCCAGCTGCCCAGTTTGTATGAATTCAGTGAAAACAAGTCCCCGTGTGAGGTGGGATTCCCTCTGTGCTGCATCGGGAAACCCAGGTAAGCACAATCCCCAGTGCAGGTGCAACGTGACGGGGGGCGGCTGCGTCGCGGCGCAGACGTTGGCAGAAAACACTCAGCAAATCTGCTGAGAGCTGCACATCCTCACGTGCTGCCTTCCCAGCCTGTTTCAGGGCCAGGACTTGATCCAGCTTTGCAGGCAAATCCATGAGGACACGGGGAGCTCTCAGCCCAGCTGATGATTTAATAAACCGGTGACACTACGACGAGGGCTGGGGCCAGGCTGCAGCAGCATGTGGCCACTCCCGGGGTGTTACGGCATCCCCCCAGCTTCATGCCGACCTCTGGCCCCCCAAGCCCCCAGCAGCCATATGCTTGAACCATGGAAGCAGACGGAGCATCTGCCACCACGCCGGCTGGCTTGATGAGGGCTGGAGGGCACAGGTCCAACAAGAGGGCTTTTGTGTCCCAGTCTGCAGAGGCTTTTCTCCATTTGGAAGAGGGCAATCAACCTTTTCTGCCCAAGGGACAGAGGTTTTTGCCCCATCGCTCACTCCCTGCTAAGGCTTCGGGCGTCACTGCCACCCGTTCTTCCAGGCTTTGGTCTCCTCTCCGCAGCAGCGGTTCCTGGCTGCGTTAGCCCGTTTGATTAGTTATTAAAATGGAAGCACTTTGCTTTTTGTCATCACGTCTCCTACCACTCTGGAACAGGTCCACTAACAGTAGACACAACCCAGACAAACATCTATTACTCTGCCTCAAACAGACTAAACACTTTTGGCAGGTCCACCTCCCTCCTCTGGATGCGCCAGGCTCTCGGGCGGGGCCGGCTGCCAAAGGCAGAGCAGCTGGGCCAGGCACAGTCCTCCGTCACCCCGAAGGCAGCTCCATCTCGTTGGGGTGACAGTTGGCCCCTGATTAATTGCCGGAGGTGTCTCGGGGCAGGATTTCCTGTTGACGCCATCCTGCTCCTCGTTATGAGCATCACACCTCTGCCACGCATGGTGTGTCCCGGCTCCGCGGGGCTGGGGTGGGACGGGGTGGTTTGGGGGCGTGAGTCAGGAAAATGCCGGGGACCGCGGCTCTGGGGTGGATGGGGAAAGAGGAGCAGCCCTGTGGGAACAGCTGCTGTGCAGGCACAGCCCTCAGTGTGCCAGCTTGCTTTCCTCAGCTGCTCGTTGTCCTTCCGCGCTTCTCTCCTCTGGAGGAAGGTGCTACAGGCTCTGCCCTGTGTGTGCAGCCCCAGGGGGGCCGGGTGTCCCTGGTCCCACGAGGCACCACTCTGCAGTGCCCCACATCAAGCCAAGCCGTGGCTCATGAGTGAGCTTGGCACGAAGGAACCTGTTGCAGGTGCCCGACAGAAACAAATCCCCGTGTCAGCGTGGGATGGATGCATCACAGATGTTCCAAGGCAGTGTGAGGGCATCCAGAACAGACAACAGGGGGAACATCTTGGCTCCTTGGCTTTGTGGCAGCTGGTACTTAGCCTGGTCTTTGCACTGGACAAGTGAGGTGTCTCTGCATAGAGTGACCCACTCTCCTCTGTCCCTCCCTCACGATGTGCAGGGCAGTGCATAGCCCAGGCAGGGCTTTAAGCCTCTCTCCTTGAGAGGAAGAGCGATGATTCCTGAATCCTCATAATCTGTCTAACACCGTTCTCTTCCCTGGCAAGAGACGTTTCCCAAGCCTGGGCTTTTCTCCTGTCAGACAGAAAGTGGCAAAACATGAACACCTGCCACCTCAGCTATCCAAAGTAAGTACCACTGGCACTCGTGGTGGGTGGTAGCTGGAACCTTGTGCCCTAGGGAGACCACATCTGAAGTCTTGTGTCCAGTTCTGGACCCCTCAGTTCAAGAAGGACATGGACCTGTGGAGAGAGTCCAGCGTAGAGCAACAAAGAGGATGAAGGAATTGGAACCCCTCCCTGATGAGGAAAGGCTGAGGGAGCTGGGTCTCTTGAGCTTGGAGGAGACTGAGGGGTGACCCCATTAATGTTTATAAACATTGTGAAGGGTGTCTGCCTGTTACACACATCCCCAGAGCTGCAGGAGTGGCGTGGGAAAAGGAAGCATCCAGTCCCTTGCTCGTGGTCATGGTGCCAGTGGATGTGGACCTCTGTGAGTGCTAGGGTGACCCCTTTGCCCGGCACAGAACCAGAATGTAGCTGGGGCAGGTAGATGGGAAGTTTTACTGGTCCCAGCACCAGCCTACACTGATTCCAGCACCACCAGCACACCCTAGGGCTAAGAATTGCCTTTAACCTGGCTCGTGTGTCTAGCACCGACAGGTATGGGTTGCACTAACCTGGGTGCAGCTCTTGGCTCTCAGGTCCCCTCCTCAGGCCATGCCAGGAAAAGCCACCCCAGCCCAAGCTCTGGAACTGGAGCTGCTGTTAGAGGTGGACAGGACATGCAGGGGACATTCTAATCAGTGTTGGGATGGCTGGGGAAAGGCAGGTGAGGAATCTCCACCCTCAGCAAGGTGCCATCACATCCCACTACACCATGTGGGCCAAGTGCTCTCCTGGCTGCAAGGTGGCCACGGTGCCCAGCCATGGTGCCCCCCTGTGCTGCACAGGCAGCCTCAGCTCATCAACACTGATGATCCCGGCCACAGGGAGCTGTAGAAAAGCTGCTTAGCAGAGGCAATGCTGGGGTGTCTCTGGAGCTGGGCCCTGGCACTGGTCCTGGCCACCTCACGTGGTGGGTGCAGCAGCAGGGCAAGCAGCAGTAGCAACAGCTGCTGTCTTTGTTTCAGGGGCTCAGCGTTGCTCTGCTCCCCGGCTCACCGCTGCACTGGCTTTAACAGATTATGTGCATCTCCTTAATCCAAAGCCCTGGCAGGATGAAGCAGGCTCCCACTGGCCTGCCTCACCACTGAGGAAGAAGAACCATGTCCATCATGAGTGCTGGACCACACTTCAGGCACTGCACTGCCTCCGTGGGGTCCACAAAGACTTTCACCTCAGCAGCAAAGTGGGGAGATACCAGGTCTCCCCGCTAGACCCTTGCTGTGGCTTTGCTGCACAGCAAAGCGCTGCCGCCGCAGAGAACCACCTCCTCACACCTCTGCCCTCACCCAACTCTCCAGGAAAGGGTCTCCTGCAGCCAGGAGGAGCGTTGGGCTGCTCCTGTTTAAAGGGTGCTTGGTGTGGGGGTCATGAGAGGCTCAGTCTTGTTTGCAGCTTCTGCAGTTTGGGACCTGAGGGAAAGCTGAATTTAGATGATGCTGTGCAAACAGAATGTAGAGAGTAATCAAGGTGCTCAGGAAAACTGACAAGTCAGCACTTTGAAGTGCTGGTTCCATCCTTCGGAACGTGTTTGTACCAGCATGGTGAGCGCGGTAACGAGGAGCTGGACCCAGATATCAGGGGCAGTACAAGCACTGCTTTTCCTCACCTGCCCTTCAGTTGAATCAGAGGAAAACTCTTTGTGCAGCTTTCACTGCAGCCTGGTCATTAAGCAGCCTGGTCCAGTGAGAGGTGTCCCTACCCATGGCAGCGGGGTTGGAACTGGATGATCTCTGAGGTCCCTTCCAGCCTAAACCATTCTGTGATCAACGGTGCCTGCAGGATCCCTGCTAGTGGTGGGAAGGAAGAAGGGGACCAAAAGGGGACGAGAGATGGTGCCTTGCTAAAGGGGCTGGAGAACAGGGCTCTGCCCTTGCTGAACTTGTTGTAGACCTAAGTGAAGCCATCAGCACATCAACACCAAGGTGACCTGACCTCCCCATCTCCCAGGCACTCAGCAAGCAGGGAGAGGGACACATCGCTTTGAGCAGGGCACCGACACGTCCTCAGCGCCCTGGCTGAGATGGACAGTCTGATCCCAGCTTGCCCACCGCAAAGCAAAGACGAGGGAGGTCTGCCTGTGCCAGCAAGGGGACAGAGGAGACAGCAGCACTGGTGGCTGCAGCATCCTTAGTGGCTGCAGGTCGCTGCCACGATGACAGCACTGCAGAAGTGCCCGTGAGGAAGTGAATCACCACCACAAAGCCTGTGCAGGGGTCACCTGGGTGCACACAACCCATCCACTCCTGGAGGTGGATGATACAGGCACAGGGCAGGTAATTCAAGGAGGTGAAGGAACTTCTTCACGGTGCGGGTGACAGAGCACTGGAATGGGCTGCCCGGGCAGGGCCTGTGGAGTCTCCTTCTCCTGGCCATGCTCCTGTGTGATTTGATCTAGGTGATCAAGTGGCAGGAGGATTGGACTAGGTGATCTTTCAAGGTCCTTTCCAACCCCTAATGTTCTGCGATGGTCTCAGACACAGAGTCATGACCGCTGGCCTGGAGCTGAGACCTGGACTGACCATCACCTCTGGCTGTTGTCAGCACAGCCACACTGGGAAGCTTGCCTGTCCTCTCCTGCCACCTCCTCCCTCCTCAAAACCCTCACCCCAGCCTTGGGAACAGCCTGGAGTGTCACAGTGCAATTACAGACTGTCAACCCCTTTCAGCCCGAGGTGGGTGGGAATGAAGGCTCCACTGACATTTAGCATTTCTCTCATTTTTGACAGTCTGACTAATTTCAGGCTAATTTGGGGTCCTCTCGCCTCCCGTCGCCCGGGCTTGGTGTTTATCATTATGACTGTAATTACGTTCGTGCCTGTTTCTGTTTGGTTACAGTTCCAACAGCAAACACCTCACGCTGTAGTCACAGCGAGAAGGGATCGGCTCCGCTGTCTCCAGCTGGCCTCAGAGCAAAGAGCACCTGACTTGGGGACCTCAGAGGAGCACGCGGAGTCGGGAAATGAGATTCAAACTGCCTCTGGGCAAAGCCAGGAGGAAAACACTTCTGTCCCCAGCTCTTCTGTCTCGGCAGCAGCCAGGCATCTCACTCCCTTTACTCACCTGCTGCCCAGCTGCTGGGCAAACACGTGAGGTGTGAGCATCCTCTGCACTCCAGGTGCTGAACGTTGTCCTCAGAGGAACGTGAGCGGCACCACCAGCAGTGTCTGCTGAGGGATCTAGACCATCGCTTGACCGCGGCCAGGATTTCTCTTTGGGAATGGGTCCAGCACCTTGAATCAGGCGGTGGCACCTTGATTCAGAAAGTTGTTGGTACCTTTTGGATGTGCTGCAACAACCCAGCGTGACCACGTTTGCCCAACCTGAGAGTCATCGAATCGTTCAGGTTGGAAGAGACCCTGGGGATCATCCAGTCCAACCATCAACCCTACTCTTCAAGGTCACCCCTAAAGCAGATCCCCCAACACTACACCTAAGCGACTTTTAAACACACCCAGGGATGGGGGCTCAACCACCACCCTGGGGAGCCCAGTCCAGGGCCTGACCACATGGAAAAGCCTAGGACACTCGTGCAGATTAGCCCCACCAGGTCTCATCTGGTGCCACCAGCAGGGCTTTTGGCGGTGGGTGCCCAGTCTGGGTTATCAGGTGTCAGCAGGGAGAAGAGGAGGAAGAGCACAAGGGTGGAAATGAAGCCCCCTCCATGCTGCAACTGGGTTGTGTGAAAGCCCCTGGTTGTGGGGGATGCACCCGCTCACCCCTGCAGCACCTCCTTGCTCAACTGCCATGTGGGACAGGGGTACAGGGGGAACGAGGACGGCATGACGGAAGGAAGTAATTATGATGGAGGAGGTGTCTCATTATGGTTCCTGCCAGGGAGGAAGTTGCTTGGGGAGACGGTGCACACCCATGAGCTGTCCCAGCCTCCACAGCTGAGGCCCTCAGCACTGCTTCATTTTATGACTGCTTCACGTTGCCTCAAGCCACTGGGGTGGCAGAACCAAACCTTAGGAACCCACCTCACTTCTTTAAGAACACACAAGTGGTGTTTCCCACACAGGGCTACACCAGACCAGGACATGGGGTGGCTGTCACCATCGCAAGAGGAAAAGGGTTTGAGGGGACCTCAACCCTTGTTGATGGCTGCTTGTGAAAGGATGGGGCAGGACTTGCGTCCAGCCAGTGAGAGCAAACTGGCTTTGTCAGGTGGGGACAATCCTGTTTTATCACAGTTTCATCTCTCCTAGAGCCTTTCCCAGATAAGAGATGTTTTGCTCCACTCCACGACCAGAGCAGAGGAGAGGACAGGAACATCTCCCTGACGAGGAAAGGCTGAGGGAGCTGGGTCTCTTGAGCTTGGAAAAAAGGAGACTGAGGGGTGACCCTGTTAATGTCTATAAATATGTGAAGGACAGGTGTCAGGAGGATGGAGCCAGGCTCTTCTCAGTGGCACCCAATGATAGGACAAGGGGCAATGGGTGTCAGCTGGAACAGAGGAGGTCCCACATCAATCTGATAAAGAACTTCTTCACAGTGAGAGTGATGGAGCACTGCAAGGGGCTGCCCAGGGTGGTTGTGGAGTCTCCTTCTCCGGAGATGTTTAAAACCCCCCTGGATGTGTTCCTGTGCAACTTGGTCTAGGTGATCCTGCTGTGGCAGGGGGATTGGACTAGATGATCTTTCGAGGTCCCTTCCAATCCCTAATGTCCTGTGATTTGGTGACTCTGTGACTGTTCATGACCATCCAGGCACATGTGAGGAAGCAGCAAATATAGGAAGTTGTCCACAATAAAATATGCAGAGACATCAGCCCAGGGAGCTCTTCATCACCCCAGTCAGACCAGTTGCAGCCTGATTAACAGGAGGCCAAGCCTCTATTTACTGCAATTAATATAAATCAAGACAGATCCCAGGGAAGACAACTAACCAAGGTAATTGCTCTAGGGACAAATTCCTTCTGACACATGCATCCGATAACATCACCTACCTCCCAAACTGATTCAAATGCTGTGGGTGTTTTAAGAGGTGATAAACACTATGGGAGGAGGCTGAAAGTGCATGGGCAAAGGCCAAGAACCACAGAATCATAGAGCCATTAGGGATTGGAAGGGACCTCGAAAGAGTGAGGCAGGACAACAACGAACAGTCAATCAAGTCACTGCTGAGCAGGAGCTGCAGGAGTCTTTAAAAGATCTTGTAAATCTTGGAAAGAAAGAGAGTGGAGCTGCACTTGGAGCAGAAAGGAAGCCCAAGACCTACAGAAGTTCTTTGGTTCCGGCGACCAAGCCAACTGCTCCTTCTCCTACAGTGGGAAACGCTGCAGGAACCCCCCTCACCAGCTGTGACTGGGGATGAGGAGATTTGAGCTGGGAAGAACCTGCCGTCTCCTGCTTATCCTAGGAACAGAAAACCATAGCAAGCTGCAGGTGAGATGTAGGAGCAGGAGGAGATGAGTATGAAACTAATTGGTCCTGATTTGAATGAAGACAAATCTTCCTGGGGGAAGACCTCAGCAAGTGTCACTGTCTCCAGGGGACTGCTGACTCAGGCAGGAGCAGCGTGGTGCAGATGAACAGGGAGGCAAGACGGTCCTGAGCAGAAATCTCATTACAGCTGCTTAGCTATTCCTGCTAACCTGCCTCCTACTTACTGCCCTGAGGGCTTCAGCAAAGGGGATTAAGAATGAAATTAAGAAAACAAAACTGTGGGCTTGAACGGCTGGAAAAATCTCCCTGACACAGCGCAGTGAGCAGAGAGTGTCCACAGAGGTCCTTGCAGGCACCACCAGTGAGCTGAGGTGGAGCAGGCACAGTCCTGCGGCAGCAGCTCCTCCAGCTCCAAATAAAACTCCCTGGTGATGCTCCCCCTCCCTTCCAGGTGCCCCCAGGCTTCTGGTCCTCCGAAGATGGCAAGCAGGGATGCCCAGAACGTCCTGCGAACACCCATGGTCCTGTGAGGCAAGTTAAACCTCAGGCTGGGCTAGTTTGCTGCTTGCCCTTGCTGGGGGTGGGAAGCAGCCTACACATCTCAAGGATCAGAATAGTTTTGGTTATAAAAGCCCTTTAAGATCATCAAGCTCAACCATTAACCCTGCACTGCCAGGTCACCACTAAACCATGTTCCTCAGCACCACATCTCCATGTCCTTTAAATCCTTCCAGGAGTGATCACTCCATCACCTCCCAGGACAGCACGTTCCGATACCTCACAGCCCTTGCAGAGTGGTGCTTCCACAGGAAGGGGGGAACTTCGCTCTACCCTGCATCCCTCTGCCTGGAAGAGGTCTCTGGGCAAAGGGGTGAGACTGGAGCACCTTTGCCTCCTGCTGCTCCCGCCACCCCAAAGCCATTGAGGCTCACAGCAAAGCACTGGTGCTGCACCAGTAAAACCTGAGCACGTGCTTGCCTAGACAAGAGTTTGTGATCACTCACCCAACCCTTTTCCTGACCCTCTTCAAAAGCAAATCAGAAGATGAGAAAAAGCACTGGGGACCAAGCCCCACTGGTGGACAGCAAAGCCTTCTTTGCTCTCCTGCCACAGAGCACTGGAAGGGGCTGCCCAGGGAGTTTGTGGAGTCTCCTTCTCTGGAGAAGTTTGGAGACCCCCTGGACATGTTCCTGTGCAGCCTGATCTGGGGCACCCTGCTGTGGCAGGGGGTTGGACCGGATGATCTTTCAAGGTCCCTTCCAGTCCCTAATGTTCTGTGATTCTGCAGTTCTCCACCAGCAGTACCTGCACCGCGTGCGAGGAACCCTTGGCACCGGTGCCCAGGCTGGCAGTGACAGCCTCTAACTGCATGTGCCATCAGGCCAGCAATTTGCTTCCTTGGCACAAGCATCTCTGCTGGTAATTATGCACATAGTGGGATCCACAGCATCACACGCAGCCGCTAGCCAAGGAAGAGCCAAAGGAGCCAGGCTCTGCGGAAGTGAGGAACTGGGCACAAGCAGAAGACTTAGAATTATAGAATCATAGAATCATTAGGGATTGGAAGGGACCTTGAAAGATCATCTAGTCCAATCCCCCCACCACAGCAGGATCACCTACATCCAGTCACACAGGATCAAGCTGCACAGGAACATGTCCAGGTGGGTTTTAAATGTCTCCAGAAGAGGAGACTCCACAGGCTCCCTGGGCAGCTCCTTCCAGCACTCCATCACACTCACCGTGAAGAAGTTCCTTTTCAGATTGATGTGGAAACGCCTCTGTTCCAGCTCACACCTGCTGCCCCTCACCCGACCAGTAGATGCCACAGAGCAGAGCCTGGCTCCATCCTCCTGACACCCACCCTTTCCATATTATAAGCATTAATGAGGTCACCTCTCAGTCTCGTTTTTACAAGCTCAAGACACCCAGCTCCCTCGGCCTTTCCTCATCAGGGAGGTGTTCCCTCCCTTCATCATCTTTGTGGCTCTGCGCTGGACTCTCTCCAGCAGCTCTGTGTCCTTCTGGCATTGAGGGGTCCAGAACTAGCCACAAGATTGCAGATGTGGTCTCACCAGGGCAGAGTAGAGGGGGAGGAGAACCTCTCTCCATCTGCTAACCACCCCTCTTCTGATCCACCCCATTGGCCTTCTTGGCCACAACGGCACAAGATGTCCCTGCTTGTTGTAGGGGGGTTGGACTACATTGCCCTAGGAGGTCCCGTCCAACCCAGTACGTTCTGAGACCATGATAAGCAGGAGCAGCAGGCAGGAGCAGCAGGCCGGGGCTCTGCAGCACCTGCAAATCAGCACCGAGCAGCTCCATCCTCTCACCCTCTCTTTTGGGGGTGCCTGGGCGTTTGTGGCTCCAACTCCACCTTCTCAGTGGCCACACAGTGATTGACTGAACCTGGCCGGGGTTGCGGCGGTGGCCACCAACAGCAGCTCCGAGCGCTCGCGAAGCAGATGGGTCCTGGGGGGAAGCGTAGCCATGCCCAAGGGTCCCGGTCCCTGGCGAGCAGCGTCACCCAGGCGGCCCCGTCCGTCGGAGGGCAGCTGTGTGGCAGCGAGACGGCAGAGGGCAGCTCCACCCTGCCTAACGCTGCAGACGGGCTGCGAGCCGCGGCTGCCTGCACGCCGCCGGCGGAGGCGAGGCAGAGCCTTCTGCTCACCAGCACCGCGAAAGGAACTGGGAGGATGGTGGCAGACACCCCCTCCTGCCCCCGGTCCCCACCTTCTCTGTGGAGTGCAGAGCCCCTCTGCCCCTTTCTGCAGGGTAACATGGGATAAGAGTGATGAAAACGCTGGAGGTCCACAGTGGATTTTGGAGATGCTGGAGACTCAGCATCGTCCAGCTGCCTGGTGCCGGTTCACTCTGGCCCTTGAGATTCCCTTATAAGAAAGCTCATAAGTTTGTACGGCATCTGACCTCGTTTGTGTCTTAATCTCACCCTTGGGGATCATTCACAAACCGTCCCCGATATCCGATCGGGACATAAGGAGAGACTTATGGACTAGCAAAGAAAAGTAAAACGGCTTGAATGGGAATAATGATAAAATTAAACGTATGCAAACCAGTACCCAACAGCCCTGCTGGCAACTCCATCACCGTCACCACTGCTGCAGATGCTGGGCAAGACCCAGACTGGCCTCATGGCAGACAGAACTGGGCACAGGAGCTGGATTCTGGAGCTGGATTCAGGAACGGATGCATTTGTCTCAAAAGTGCAAGAGTCCTTCTCGGCTGCCAGCCACTGCAGAAGAGAATCTGACCCTGGTGGTCACCCAGCTTTACGCTCAACACGATGACCTTGATGGTCAGTTTAGAGCCACCTGTACCGTCCACAACCCCACACGCGTGGCCTCTCGCTGCACCCCAACATGACACACAAGAGTAGCAGTGACCTTGGTGTCCACAGGAGGAGGAAGTCTAAGCAAGAGCCTTTCTGCACAGCAACCCTTGGTGGTTACTGCAAACATCAAGAGTTACCACTTGTAGAAGCAGAGAGTGTCTGCTCACACAGGCCACTGGCTGCAGAAAGTGCCGTCAGTTAGGAGGGACCGGGCTGAACAGTAAGTTCACTGAACAGAATCAGTTCTGTTCTAACTCAAAGTGGTAGGAAGGGGCATCTGCAGGTCATCTTGTCCATCAAGTAGGTCCATCTACAACCAGTTGCCAGTACCTTGTCCAGAGAACTTATGCTCCTCTCCAAGGGTGCGGACTCTACAACATCTCAGTGCTCACAGCACACAAGATTTTTCCTGACGTTCACATGAGGTCCCCTTTTCCCAGTTGTGCCCATCACTTCCTGGCCTGGGACAAGGATCTCCGAGCTCAGTAACGTGGGTTGGCTTCTGCTGCACCATCAGGATGTCTCACATGTGGTACCACATGCATTGTGCTCAGAAAGTAAAACAGAAAGGGGAGTAGAAGCCCTGCTCGACAGATGGGCCAACTGAAGATGCCCTTTCCTATGGGTTGGTAAGATGTCTCATCACTACTGGGGCTGGCCCTGTCTTCACTTTCCACCGTCACAACCCCAAGTGCATTAATAGGTGTTTGTACTTGGGTTTGCCCAAGGTGGGACAATCAGCTGAGGTCAGCCCCCCGTTGCCGTGCCCGAGCCTAGGGATCTGCTCATGAATGCTGCAAGACAGATGCTGCTCAACTGGGGTGACTACTGTGAGGCAGATGGGGCAACCACATACCTCAAACATCAGCATATTTTTGCAGAAGGATCAAAAGCCATCACACACTCTTGCCAAACAAGCCCTGGGGTGGGGAGAGGGAATGCAGAGGTCAGCTGAAATGCTGCAATTACTGGGCCCCTCAGCTCCAGAAGGACATCTGTGTCCTCCTTGAGAAAGTCCAGTACAGAGCCACAAAGATGCTGAAGGGAGTGGAACATCTCCCCAAAGAGGAAGGGCTGAGAGAGATGCACCTCTTCAGCTCGGAAAAAAGGGAGACGGAGCAGGGACCTCATTCATGTTGATAAATATGGAAAGGACAGGTGTCAGGAGGATGGAGCCAGGCTCTGCTCAGTGGCACCCAATGGGTGTCAGCTAGAACAGAGGAGGTTCTACATCAATATGAGAAGGAACTTCTCCACAGTGAGACTGACAGAGCACTGGAACAGGCTTTCCAGGGGGGTTGTGGAGTCTCCTTCTCTGGAGACATTTAAAACCCACCTGGAGACGTTCCTGTACATCTTGGTCTAGGTGATCCTGCTGTGGCAGGGGATTGGACTAGATGATCTTTTCAGGTCCCTTCCAATCCCTAATGTTCTATGATTCTGTTGGGGGATCTTCAGAGTCTCTCAGAGGCTCCTCAAAGCCAAACAAAAGCCTCCACTTCCCTGGCCACCATGCATTCATCAACTACCTTGCCCAAGCACACGTCTCCTGCTGCTCTCTGACCCCATTTTTTCTTCACTGTCCCTGAGGTTATCTGTTCACACAACCCCCATCAGGCCCCGAGTCAGAGATGGGTTTAGAGGGGCTCTAATCCCGAAGAACCAGGCTGTTTCTGTGTGAACATCACAGCCCACAAGCTGAGCAAAGAACGTGTCTCTATGAATCAGGAGGCTTGTCTCCCCTGGAAGCTCCTGGTTACGCACTGGAGGTGCCTGCACCTCCAACAGAGGGGGAGGGAAGGAAGGTGTTAGCTTTCAAGTGCCAGAGGACCGTTCAATAAATAGAATCATTTCTCAGCCACGATAAAACGGTGCTTGAGTCACCAGTGCCCTGAGGCTCTTGACTTGGCTACACAAGCACTGGCATGCAGAACCCAGCAGCTCCAGAGCTGGGCTAATCACCCTGAGCAGCCTGTTCCAGTGCTCCATCACCCTCACTGGGAAGAAGTTCCTTCTCAGGTTGATGTGGAACCTTCTGTGTTCCAGCTTACAACCCTTGCCCCTCATCCTATCACTACATGACACTGAGAACAGCCCAGCTCCATCCTCCCAACACCCACCCCTCAAATACTTGTAGACATTAATGAGGTGCTCTAGCCCCTGATCATTGTGAGGGCTCTGCCCATCCTTTAAAAGCACTAGAGCTTTACAAGCAAGAGCAGGCAGGGTTTGCTTGTGTTAGGCTCTTTGCTAAGAGGCAAGCACCACTAAAGGACAAAATCCATAGCCAGACCTGTATTTTCTCCTGAAAGCAAAAGCAGCAGGGTGTTGAGATGAGTGACCTTTAGCTCACAGAGCTTCCGACTCCCTGCAACAGCCCTCCCTTTCTGGGGCTGGCCTGATCTTCTCGCAGGCATTGGGAATAGTAGGACTAGCTGAAGCAAGGAGGACCAAGGGCCCTTGGTTCCCTTCATGAGGTAGGACTCCAGCCACAGCTGCTTCTCCCTGGGAGAAGCAGCCTCACACCGATGCAGCTACCGGAAAGAAATGGAATGCTGGATGGCAAATGCTGTCCAAGAGCAACATCCCCCAAAAGCCTGCAGCTCTGATGGTCCTGCAGCGTGCTGGGTCTCAGCACAGCCCAGAGCCACCTGGCTGGCTGACATCCATAGCGATGTCGTTGCCAGTCCCTTCTTAGCCTGTCTGCTGCCTTGTTTCTCATTCTGGAGAAACCCTTCCGCTTCTCAGCAGCCTCCCTTTTGCCCAGTGGCTTTCACAAGAGCTTCAGGAGTTCCCCCAGCTATCAGGTGGTGCTTAATGCAAGTCCCTTGACAGGTCAGCTCCCTTCAGACGCGGAGCTGTGGGAGATGAGAGAAGTAACACGTTATCGTCGAGTCCGATCAGTTTCTATGGTAGCAAGAAGAGAGGTTTTTCGTTGAGCTCCACTTTTGAGACACTGCCTCCAGAGCTGAGATCAGTGGTCCCCATGTGAACTGTGGCTTCAGGACCTGCCAGACCTACAGACAAGCTGCTGACAGAGCTGGCTGCCAGTCTTGCACCTCAGCTAGAAGATCCATGTGGAGCAGAGGGCCTGGGGCTGAAGTGCTTTTGTCCTGGGTTAGAGACTCCAGCTATGTTCCTGGTCTAGGTGACCCTGCTAGATGACACCTGGATGTGTTTCTGTGCAACTGGATCTAGGTGATCCTGCTGCGGCAGGGGGATTGGACTAGATGATCTTTCAAGGTCCCTTCAAATCCCTCATATTCTGTGAAAAGAAGAATGAGGAGACCAAGCATCTATCTCACAGAAAGCCTTCAAAGACCAGGAGTCTTGGCCGCTGAGCACAGGACACACTGCCCTTGAGCTACCTCAGGGAACCCCTCGGACATCTGACAGCAATTGGAGCCAGGTCAGGAGAAAGACCTGTGCGACTTGGTCTGGGTGACCCTGCTGTGGCAGGGGGATTGGACTGAATGATCTTTCAAGGTCTCTCCCAATCCCTAATGATTCTACGACTTGTACTGAAAGGAATCTGCAAAGACACAGTGACTCTGTGTTGAGCAGATGCCCCGAGGCACCAGAACTAGGGAATCTGGCAAACTCCTGCCTGTGAAAGATTCTGTGTGCGGAAGCATCACGAGCCAGGGGTGCCTTCACCTGTGCAGCGCCCTGATGGCACTTTGTGGGGCTGATCTATCAGCACCCAGCCGTGCACTGGCCCTGGGAAAGACCAGAGGTTGCCTCACACCTGCATAGTAAGAGTGTCCCAAGTGCATCCTCCACCAGCCCCCCACACAGGAGCCATCACAGCCACATGGGCTTGTGATGGGCTCTGTGGTGGAAGGAACTGTCTCCTCAGCATTTCACCTCAGCTGGTATCACACTGTGCTATTAATGCTGCCCCGGCTTGTGATTCTGCTTTCACATTGGTGTCATTTCTCCTCCTTTTAGGGCCACTAGCCAGCCTTCAGCTTCTAGAATGCGGGACCTATTTTTCTGTCCATTACAGCAGAAAGAGCTAATTTGCTCCTTCTGTGTATCAGCAACAGGGCTGTGAAGTGGAGCAGGAGACGATGTCATCTCCGCGAACGCCCCTGGTCAGGCTGACACTAAAATCCCGCGTCCTGCTGAGGTGCCACATTTTGAAAAGGACATTGAAAAACTGGAGCCAGCAAAGGGAAAAAAAGCCATAAAAAATGCTCTGAGAGCTGAAGAAAACCACTTCTGGGGAGAGACTCATAGAGGGCAGCCTCTGTGACTCATCAGAAAGCAAGCAACAAAGTGATTTGATGGTGTGTGCAAGCGCATGCGTGGAGAGAAAACACGGATGCTAACGGGGCACTAAGAGTTCATCAGAGAATCATTAGGGAATGGAAAGGACCTCGAAAGATCATCCAGTCAAAATTGGCTCCTAGAAAGGACATGGATGGACAGCGATGGGCACCAGAGAAGGTGCTGAGCTGAATTCCAAATCAGACATGCCTCCCACCCATAAGGATGCTAACCCTCGGAAGCAAATTGCCAAGGGAGTGGTGGGTACTGCGTTCCTGGAGGAGTCTGAGACGTGTTTGGATGCTAATCCTGTGTCTTAGGATAGAGGCAGTGTGATCAGGCAAACCTGATCCTGGGCTCCATCAGAAGCGTGGCCAGCAGGTCGAGGGAGGTGATTCTCCTGCTCTACCCTGCTCTCATGAGACCCCACCTGGAGTACCTGGCCCAGTTCTGGAGCCCTTATTACAAGAAGGATGTGGACGTGCTGGAGCGTGTGCAGAGGAGGGCCACGAGGATGATCAGAGGGCTGGAGCACCTCTCCTATGAGGAGAACTTCCTCCTCACATCCACTCTAAATTTACCCATCTCCAGCTTTGCTCCATTCCCCCTAGTGCTGTTGCTACCTGACATCCTAAAAAGTCCCTCCCCAGCCTTCAGATACTGGAAGGCCACAATAGGTCACCTCAGAGCCTCCGCTTCTCCAGACTGAACAGCCCCAACTCTCTCAGTCTGGCCTCATAGGAGATTCTTTGGTGCACAGGAGAAGAAGATAAAGATTGTAAACCCCAGGTTGTGGCAAGACTCATCAGATCTAGGAATGGAGGATCAGTTAGTCATGAAGTAGGATCTGAAAGATCATATTAGAGGTGTTTCTCTGCACCTCTTCTAACTGCTTTTCTGTGGAGGCCCTCAGAACCCTCATGTTCTCTTAAGCACAGTGCCATGACTGCAAACAGATGCCCAGGGCATGAGGACAAGAGGCCCTTCCTTCCACTGGGAGAGCAGGATGCTGGTCCCTCATGCCCAGCTGATGATGTCCTGCCCCTTCCCTGCACCACTGCTGCTGAATCTATTTCCCCATCCTGCACATGGACGGTTAATAAACAGATCCCAAATTATGCAACTTCTCATTAGTAAACTTGAACCTTTTAAATGGCTCCTACACGTCTGCATCAGAAAAAACAACACGTGAGAAAGCCACAAAGAGAACCTTCCAATTAAGCTCACCTTGTAAATCATCTGCGGTTCCTAGACAAGCCTGGCACAAACACATTCCTCTTGCTGCTTCTCCTGGTGGATGTCTGCAGTCAGCACTTTGTGCACAAACTTTTGCAGCTGCTTTAAAGCTGAAGCTGCTTGAAGTGAGGGTTGTGAGCCCTGAGCACAGCCCCAAGGCCAGGAGCTGCATCCAGGCACCAGCTGTAGCTGCTGGATGCACTAACAGAAAGCTGCTGGGCATATAAAGCAACGATTGGGCTGTTCCAGCTCTTAAAACTTCCTCAAGTGCTTATGAATCTCGAATGCAGCTTGAACCCTTTATTTCCATGGCAATTTATTGCTCTCTTAAGGACACATTTCTGCAGACGCCCACATTTGGAAGCTTTCTCTTGGCTCTAGGAGTCAAGTGGTCTTCAAGAATCCAGAGCTCAGCAGCACGTTGGATCCCTTCCAGCTGAGCTGCTGTGCTCTGCAGCCTCTGTGTGGCTCAAGAAATGTGTTTACCAGTCTGGTGTAAGCATCACAGCCCAAGGACCCCTAACGCAACGGGGTTATGAGCTCACCGCAGGTGGACGCGTGTTAGAGGAATTAGTGCTGGCTGAGCGCGCTGGTGCTTCACACTCCGTGGCTGCACATTCCTCTAGGTGCAGGGAATTACACTGAGAAGTCCTAGACTTAAACAAAAATGAGTCTTAAATGTAAATTCCAAATGAGTCCTGAGAGACTGGAGGGGATATTAGAGCATTTGCTTCACCGAGGGCTAAACTCATCCTGAAGAAAAGAAATGCATTCGTCTGAAGGTAAAGATGTGAAGAGCAGAACTTCCAGCTTCGTGGAGAGCTCCAGCTTTGTGCTGGACAGCTGGAAAGTCCTGGTGGGAGCAGAAACCCTTCAGGAAATCAAGCCAGGAGGTATGTTGCCATCTCCTTTTGGGAGCAAACGGAGATCATAGAATCACAGAACATTAGGGATTGGAAGGGACCTCGAAAGATCATCTAGTCCAATCCCCCGACACAGCAGGATCACCTAGATCAAGTCACACAGGAACATATTCAAGAGGGTTTTAAATGTCTCCAGAGAAGGAGACTTCACAGTGCCCTGGGCAGCCCCTTCCAGTGCTCTGTCATCCTGTGAAGAAGGTCCTTCTCATATTGATGTGGAACCTCCTCTGTTCCAGCTGACACCCTTTGCACCTTGTCCTATCACTAGATGACACTGAGAAGGGCCTGGCTCCATCCTGCTGGCACACGTTTCACATATTTATAGACATTAATGAGGTCACCCCTCAGTCTCCTCTTCTGCAAGCTCAAGAGACCCAGCTCCCTCAGTCTTTCCCCGTAAGAGAGGTGCTCTACTCCCTTCATCATCCTCACTGCTCTACGCTGGACTCTCTCCAGCAGCTCTGTGTCCGTCTTGAACTGAGGGGACCAGAACTGAACACAAGATTCCAGATGTGGTCTCACCCGGGTAGAATAGAGTGGAAAGAGAACCTCTCTGGATCTGGTAACCCCCCACCTCCTGATCCACCCCATGATGCTGTTGGCTCTCTTGGCCACAAGAGCACATTGCTGGCTCACGGCCATCCTGTTGTCCACCAGGACCCCCAGGTCCCTTCTGAAGATGTTTCTCGATATGAAGCAAAGTACTAGGAAGTCAGATTCTATTACCTAAAGGCAGGATTTTGCAGTGGCCAGAACAAACCGGCCATGGAGACTGGCAAGTTGTTGAGCAGCAAAGCTGGGCAATGAAATCTCTTGGCAGGAGCTGCAGTTGGCTTTCTTTGTTCACTGAGACACTTCCACCCCCTTACACACGTGCAATGCACAGACCACCTATCACAGTGGTGTCAGCAGCTCCTTCGGCTGGTTCCCTTTGTCTCCTCAGTTATATTTATAAACGCTGTGTGGAGTTGCTATGGTTTCTGCTGCTGCCAGTCAACTGGGTATTCAGCGCGGCTCCTGTCACCTTCACCATCCGGGTGACCTTTACTTCACAAGGAAGAGCTCGTGTCGTCAGCCCGTTCCATTAGATGTCGCGCAACACGCTGTGCAAGAACACCGACCGCTAAGCAGAGGAGGGCTCTGTGGAACCAATTCATCTGCAAAGGCTGTCTGCACGATGGATAAACAATGGTAATTATTGCAAAACAAATGGGAAGCAGAAAGCAGAGCCCAGCACTGCGACTGCTAAACAAAAATCAAAGCCATGAAAAGATGAAATCTCGGCGCTCGGTGTCTTGGGTCCTCCTGTATTTTCCTCCAGGCAAGTGTTTTTCTACTTTTCTTGCTCTCCAGAGCCAAGTTTAAAAACCCTCTTACTTCCAAGGCAGTTTCTTTTACATCAGTTGAACAACTTATGCAAGGGACTGCTTAGGAACGGGAGCAACACAGTTGTAACCTGCTAGTAAGAGTCTCTCTCTTTGCTGAACTAATATTCTAAACACTCCATCTAAACAACTTTGCACAAAGCTACACCGCTTCCCGCAGAGTCAAGCGGGATGCACAAAGCTTTCCTCCAAGAACAAACATGCTGGGAACAGGATAAGCACTTCACGTACCAACCAGGTCATGGGGTCCCCAAAACTCTAACCCAGACACTGAACAAAACCCCCATGCCTCCCCCTAACTCTAGGCAAAATGTTCCTACTACAACAAAGAAGTCACAAAAACCAGCAAGTAGAGCTTGGACACAGTGTCCATGTCCATCCCGTGTCCATTCAGGGAGAATGGGAACATCTCCACATTGTGTCTCTTCATTATGAAGACAGAACTTCCCTCGTGGCACATTCTTGGCTGTTGAGGAAAGTGTTCTTGCATTGGACAACCAGGCTAGCCAAGACACCTCATCCCATGAGCTTTTAAAGCCAGTTGGGCTTTATAAAGAAAAAAGTGGCATGGAGCTTTCCAAGACACCTAGGTGCAGGCATGGAGCTCCAGTGGGTAGAAAGACAGCTCTGTATTGCACAAAAGGAGGTCCTCTACTGTAGGTGCTGAGCAACCATGTAGGCAGCAAGTGGGTCAGAACAGGTCACAACCAGCATACAAAGCCAGGCTGGTTCATAGAATCACAGAACATCAGGAATTGGAAGGGACCTCGAAAGATCACCAATCCCCCTGCCAGAGCAGGACCACCCAGACCAAGTCACACAGGAACATGTCCAGAGGGGTTTTAAACATCTCCAGAGAAGGAGATGCCATGATTTCCCTGGTCAGCCCATTCCACGGCTCTGTCACCCTCAGCGTGGAGATGTTCCCTTCTCACAGAATCATTGAATCATTAGGGACTGGAAGGGACCTCGAAAGATCATCCAGTCCAATCCCCCTGCCACAGCAGGATCACCTAGACCAAGTCACACAGGAACACATCCAGGCAGGTTTTAAACATCTCCAGAGAGGGAGACTATTTCATCTTCCTGTGGAAGGTTCTCTGTTCCAGCTTACACCCATTGCCCCTTGTCCAAAAGAGGGTCAAATGCCCCTGTGCTGTGGGAGGTGGGAACATCACTTTCTGCCACAGCTGTGTTAGTTATGGATGGTGTGGAAGGCGGGGTCCAACACACAAGTGACTGAGACAACTGCAGCCACGGCCAAGGCTTTGCACAGCGCTCTTAGCAAACACTTCACATACGCAGGGGAAGAGACCACGTGCCACTTTCTCTGAACCCCAGCACCCCTCTGCCTTTGCTGTCACCAACACTGGTGGTTTTATATTGTTGGCTTTATTTCACCAAAGGGCTACTAAGACTTCTCCTGCCCGTCTTGGCTGCAGGCTGCACCTACAGTGTTGTTCAGTGGGTCACACGGAGTAGTCCTTGGCTACCGCTGCAGTGCTGACACCCACCTTACACCAGCGTGCTGCTCTGGCACCCTCAGGCTCCCCAGCAGCACAGCATCCCCTACATTTTCATTGTGTACTTGCCTGTCATTATAGATCTGAAAGAAACCTCAGTCCACAATCTGATTCAGGGTGGCCTATTCCAAAACCAGACAAAAAAAACGTTCACTATTTCCTCTGCTGCTTCCACCTCCTTGTGCTGGATCGTACAAAGTCTCCGCTTTCTTGATGGAGGACTTCTTTACAGCACACAAGGTCTTTCATCTTTCCCATGATCAGAACAAGTCCGTGTGCCTTTGCTATTTCAGAATCTCTTTTAAACTGGGGTGAGCTGAACTTTCTATACAAGGATTCTGACCTCTCCTGAAATGCCTTGATCAGCAATTTCCCTTGCTCACTCTTTCATGTCAGCGGCATTATGAAACACTGGAAACGAACATGTTCTTTCATAAGGAAGTCAGAGAGAAAATTCAAATAATCAACTCAGTCCCAGGAGACTTGGGGGTCTCTTTCCAAGTTTGAAAGTTCTTTCCTAACACAAGTTTCGCTCTTGCAAGTCTCCTGGTTAACAGGCAGCTTCTCCACAGCCTGATTGTACTTCCAACCCCAGGGTAGATAATAAAAAAGCCTGCCTGGCTCTGTGAGGTCTGAATCAGGTGCTAACCCTGAACATCTGCTGAGGCCTCTGCTCAGCTCTCCCCTACCCTCTTCCCATGTGCTGGGCATTGGTGCATTCTCCATTTAATACCTTATGGCAACAAAGGGCCAATTTAAGATGGAAAGCAGCGCTGACAGCATTATCCAAAAACCCAGACTGCTTTAACCGCTCTCTGTGCAGGACTTCAGTGGGTCCTGCACCACACAGCAGCCTTTGGGAACAGTTGGCCGCAGAGCACTCACAGCCCAGCCCACGCCAGACAGACAGACTCTGCGTGTATGTTTATTACTTCACACAACCAGATTGCTTACTGCACAAAAGCCACCCAAGAGGGCCTTCACAGATGTTTAGAGACACGTAAACACAGCTTTAAAACACAGGGTTTATGTACTTTAGGTGCAACCTACTGAAGCACCACACGTTGTGCTCGTACTTATACACACACACACACGTGTGCAGTACACAGACTGAACAAAGACACACAGCAGGTGGTCAGATGCTCCTAACAGTCCTCTCTGAGGAACCCAGTGCAAGGTTTTCCACCAGCAGGACACAAACAGGACTTACACTGAATCATGAACTCATCCTGAGGTGCTGCCACTCTTGTCCTGGCACAATTTCCCCGCTGCTCCTTGCTGCACCCCGCTGCTGGCTCCCCACTCGAGTTAATAATCCTGTCTCCAAGCCTACTTAGATGAGTGCTCCAGCATGACTTGTAAGGGTCAGCAGACACAGCCACATCCCTTCTGTGATGCTGGGTGTGAGGTCCTAGTCACAGGCACCACGCTTGGGCACAACCACTGGATATAAACCTCTATGGACTAGAAACTTCCTTGCTCTGCACCAGTAAAGGATGAATGGAACTGTGTAAGCAAAACAGACTTGGAGTAGACAGCATGGCTTTTGGAGCACCTGAGTAATTCCTGCTAGAGGGAATGCCGAGTACAGTGAGTTTTGCTCAGCATCCAAGAGGGAAGTTGAACACTTAAAGGTAAAAGGTTCATCACAGAGCTGAGGAACAACACTTTTGTCAAAAGCTTTGCTTTCATCAGCATGAAGGGTGCTGCTGCCTGCAACATGAAACTGAGAAACCTGGTACTTACCCCTTTGTAGGCAGCGACTCTTGAAGCCCGGCAGCGCTCCTGGGTGGCTGAACAGGGTACATTGTTTGCATCCATGACTGTTCCCTTCTGGAGTCTGCTCGTGCTGACTGAGCAACTTGGGCAGCAATGTCTCCAGGGAGACCCCAAAGTGCTCATCTAGTATTGGCCACCAAAGATTCACACAGCTGTAGTAAATTCTACTGCAGTAAAAGAGAAAAAACGAGTAGCAGCTGCAGCCTGCAGCTCTCACAAGGAGAAATGACAGCCTGTAGCAATGTCTTCAAAGCTTCCTCTCTGCAAAGTCCAGTTATTCCTCGGAAGGAGCAGACTAGCCCCAAAATTACAGAGTCAACACAGCATCTGCTTGTTCTTCTTTCTGCAGAGAGAACTGTTGGGTTTAGCCTGGCAGCCACAGCTACTGTGAATCCCAGGGGCTCTGCTGTACAGTTAGTGCAAACTGGTCAGGAAAGAAGCATTTATTCTCCCTGTAGGTGAAATGGGTACAAGCTGATGTTCTTTCTGCACTAGCACCTCTGTCCAGGAGCATAAAAGGGCCTAACGCTAAGCAGTGAACACCCTTTGTCCTTGGAAGTGTTGGGGCAGCCCTTTAAAATGACAGGATCTGTCTGAGAAGTGGTCTTCACATCCAAAACGAAGACACATACCCCGAACAGTAAATGCTCTCGAGCAGCATTTGCCTTAGTGGCTCACACATCATGCCCCAAGAGACCAGTGTGCACCAGTGTGCTAAGTGACATTACTGGGAACTTGCACAACTAGCAAAACAACAAATAAGGATACACTCTCTTTTGAGATGAGGAGCTCTCTGTTTCTCACTCCAGTTTGCCACATGTGGCTATGCCACAAGGAGTCTCAGCAGTGCACCAAAGGCAAAATAATCACCAAAGCATACCTGCAACTCCAAAAATTTGAGAGCTCATACATTCCTCTGTAAATCCTACCTCTCCTTGTCATTCCTGCCACAGGAAACCTCCTTGTGTCAAGACTGGCAGCCCAAGTCTGTAAAAACCTCATACAGTCAGCATGACAGCTTTAGTCTAGAGAGAGGATTTCTCATGCCCAGGTTTATAACCCAAACCTTCTCGTCCCTGCACTCATATGGGGGAAGGGAAAGAAACAGATAAGAATATAAACAGGATGGGACAGATTATTTTCCCCTAAATGACGAATATTTATACATTTTTAAGGAATTTTCATTTTAAAAGAATCATTAACAGTTCTACAACACAAGCAGGAGCATATTCCATAGCCTAGTAAAGCTAGGAAATAGTTCACATCTAAGGAGAAACAGAAGTCCACAGCCACATGTTTTAAGGACAGCATTCATTGTGTTTTCAAGACAACACTGATACTAGTGTCTTTACTGTACTAAACTCTCAGTATTTAAATAATGACAATAAAATGGTAACATTACACCAAGTATACAAAGATACCTAAGCATAAAAGTGCAAGATGTAACTTAAGTCAAAGTGCCTACTGGTCAAACTGGTACAAACTATGTTCAGAGATCAAGCATAAAGTTGACTGAGTGCACTGAAGGTCCTTTTCCTCTCATTTCCATCAGAAGTTGCCACAGGTAACACCAATCCAGTCTGAAGTGGCATCAGTTCCAAATGGGTGTGCACGAGAGGAGAAGCAAGCCCACTCCTTGATGGACATCTGATGCTCGTTTCCTCTCTGCAGTGTCAGTTAATCCACAGGCTTTGCTCTGAATAGCTGAGCAGAGATGGAGGGAGAACAGTAACTTTGATGCCACACTGAAGGGAGGCAGAGTCAGTAGCTCAACAGACATGCAGCAGTCAAGAGCAGGGGGTGCAGTGAGCCCTTGTTAGCTCCCCCGGAATCACATCCCCCAGCTGATTGATTGATTTCAGCTATGAGGGGGTTAAGTAACACGGCTCTTCGGTGGAAAGAAATGAAAATATTAATCTCCTAAGTATATTTTTCCCTTCCTCTTTCTCTTATTTTACTATTCCAGGGATAAAATATCTTTTACAATACTAGCTCTTTGTTGTATTCATTCCCTTTAATGGCAAATGGAGTTTAAAAGACCTTGTCACCAGAAAGGGGTGAGATGGGAGCAGAGGCAGACCTTTCATTAAACCTTTAAAAAGATCTCTAACTCATTCTGCAAGTGAAAACAACAAAAGCCATAAAACTCTAGCAAAGGAGCTGTCGCTGAGATTAAGCAGATCCAAACTCCGCCATCCATTTTTCATACTTCTCCAGGTCTGCAGCAGACACAGATTTAGAGATTTTCTTCAGAGCCAGCTCAAAGTCCCCCTTGGTAACCGGCATCTGAAGCTCCTCTTTAGAAAGTGCGCGAATCTCTTCTGGAGTTAAGCCGTTAATACGCCGTCTCATCGCCATTAGGGAGGCATCCCTGCAAACACAGGACAGTGTATGGGAGCTAATTGCTAGCAGCATGAATTTTGATTGCATTCTCTTGCTCCAAACCACTGGCAGGAACACTTACCAGAGCATTTATTTACTACAGAAGATGTGGTTCACATCTTTCTCAGCTTCCACGTTCCCAGATCATCACATTAATTCAAAGTAAAGAATGCACTGGCAACAAAGCCCATTGAAGCATATGGTAAATGTGCTGAGATAATTAAAACTATAAAATTGAAACCCTTTTACAATGATTCACAGAAATGAAATTGTACCACTCCAGTGCAGGAAAGGGCAGGGTGGGAGAGGAACTGCACTCAAAGACACTTTTTTTTTTAAAGTAGTCTGGATTTTGCACCCCAGTCCTCTTAGAATTCAACCTTCACCCCACCATGTAAGCTCCAAAGGACAGGCAGCAAGAGTGCAGCCCAGCTCTGCTTGCACACAGCACCTGCATCTGTAAGGGGCAGGAGGTACCAGACACTAGTGCCACGTGGGCCTGCGGGGCTGAGGCTGTCGGGACCCGTGGCTCTTCATGCCCTACCTATGCTGTGACTCCTCCCCAGCTTGGAAGCTGCCAGTGTGGCCCACTGGCACAGAGAACACTCCTCATTCCTCACAGCCTGAAATGACATTTTGTCATTCTCCCAGCAAGCGACAACTCAGGCCTCAGGGAGAACAGCTGAGTTAACTATTGCACTGTGTGACACATCAGCTTTTCAGATCCAGGGAGTCTTTTCACAAGTTCAGCAAAGCAGAAAGGGAAGCAACAAGCCATAGCAAGCCATGTTGACACAGGATCAGTACAAGGGACAGAGATTTCCTTCTGGTAAGTTTTTTCAAATACCTGTCCTCCAGCAGAAAAGGCTCATCTGACTCTTGTCTCGTGGGAAGTCCCATCTTGTGGGAACAAGATGGGAATAAATTCAATACTGATGCTATAAACTGTGGAGCACCCTTGCAAATAGAAGATCTGGGCAGAAACCAAGACTGTGCTGTGCTAGGGGCTGTCCAAACATGAAGCAAACTGGGGTTGTTTAGCCTGGAGGAGACTCAGGGGGCACCTTATCCCTCTCTAAAACTACCCGAAGGAAAGTTGTAGACAGGTGGGGGTCAGGCTCTCCTCCCAGGCAACTAGTGACAGGACAAGAGGGTATGGCCTGAGGCTGCACCAGGGGAGGGTTAGGTTGGATGTTAGAAAGCCCTTCCTCATGGAAAGGGTGAGTAGACACTGGAATGGACTGCCCATGGAGGTAGTGGAGTCTCCATTCCTGGAGGTGTTTAAGGACAGACTGGCTGTGGCACTTAGTGCCATGGTCTAGGTTGTGGTGATGTTAGGTCATGGGCTGGGCTGGATGATCTTAGAGGTCTTTTCCAGCCTCAGTAATTCTGATTCTGTGAAATGTTTCTTTCCTCAGAATACAAAATTCTAGCTCTTAGAATCATGGTATTTAAAAAACCAAAAAGTGATCTAAACCTGTACAAATGCAGACAAAGGCAGTTAAATGTGGCCCACAGCAACATGAGATTTGCTCAGAGAATTTTTTCGTCAGATCTGAGAAAACTACATCTCACAGAAAGACCCCATGATCTTTAGGACACTCCACATGACAGTAACATGTGGTTCCAGTAAATAGACTTGGGCCTCACAGACACTGTTAGCACAGCTTCAGCAGCAGTGGGCATCACCTTTTATCACATAAAGCAAATGATGACTTTCCATGCAGTTTCATTTGCAAATTAAAGGGGGATGAGATACCTGCAAACATTAGTGATGTCAGCACCAGAATAGCCATCAATCTTCTCAGCAATTTCTTCAAGGCTGATATCAGGATCCAGTTCTACTTCCCGAAGATTAATCTTGAGTAGTTCTGCTCTGCCTTTCGCTACAACATAAAAATACTTGTTTGGAGATTCACAAGAGAAATAAGAAAAAAAAACATATCAGCACAGCTTAGATTTTTCAGAGAAAAGTACAAACGGAAGAGTTTAGTACGTGACAAGGAAAGACACAGAACAAGTCACGGTGAAGTGTGCAAACATGGTAAAGTGTGTGGTTAAAGGCAGGGTATTAAAAGCATGCTTTAGAGACATTTTCCAAAGTCATACATCACTGTCTGTTATGTCTCAGGTGACAAAACATTTGGTCACACGCTACCCACGGGCACAAAAGCACAATCCTACGAGGGTCTGCTTTGTCTCACTTCCCTTTGGATTCACTTGCTGTTCAAATGTTTGGCTGAATATTACTCACAGTTTCATTCGAGCCACAATGAGGATTCTATTAACAGAGCTTCAAACCCCTTAACAATAGGCTGAACTTTAAACACATGTTCAAGCCCTTCACTCAGTTGGGACCCAAGAAAGCTGCTGAAGCCTGACAGAAAACAGATGCATTAATACAGTAATTATAGATTAATGTATTTACAATCCCAGTGTCCTGGCATCCCACTTTCAGACCTAGATGCAGCGTGTACACAGTGATAACCAGCTGTGTAAATGAGCAGCTACGCAGCCAATTCATCATTTCTCCTGCAGAAGGCCTGTGCAGATGTGCATCTGGGTACAGGTGTTAAGCAGCCCAGGCTTGTAAGAGGGACATTTATATTTGACAGCTTAGGCCTCAGCGCTGGTCTGCACAAGGGTGGTGAATAAGGGGACAAATGTTCTCCTGGCTTTTACTGCACTGAAAAATAGACCATCTCAGCATATCTCTTGGGTCCCTTCCAACCCCTAACATCCTATGATCCTATGATCTTTACTCCACAGTGACCAATTTTTTATGACCTAGAAAAGAAGACGACTACAACAGAAGAAGAGGCGATAGGAAAGGCAAAAAGTCAAAAGGAAATGTCCACATTTATGATTATTGATGTCCCTAATTGATTAATTTTTTTTTTTATTGGGAGGGGAAATGTAAAAGACATTAGCAAACTTGTCTAAAGCTGCTGGTCTTGTGTGCTTTGCAGAACTGTCAAGAACACAGTTATCAATCACACACAAGTGGCACTGGCTGTGTAACGGGGATTTATTATTTACAATGCACAGACAACACACCTGCAGAGAGAACATTCTTCTAACCTTTGCTGCGGGGCTAAGCAAGTCCTTGCAGTATTTTGGAAATGAAACACGGTAGAATATGTACCTCCATCAAACTTTACAATCTACAGGTGTACAGATGACAGATCACACCACTTTTTCAACTAAAATGCCTGACCGCATGAAGTCACGCAGCCCAGCTGTAAATGCATCATTTACGGTTGAAACTGGTTGGAAAAGACCTTGAACCTAATGGAAAAGACCATTAACCTAACTCTACCAAGCCAACCGTTAAATCATCTCCCTAAGCTCCATATCTACATGACTTTCAAACACAACCAAAGATGATGATTTAACTACCTATCTGGGCAGCCTGTTCCAAGGCCTGATGACCCTTTCAATAAGCACGTTTCTCCTAATGCCTAACCTAAGCTTCCCCTAGTGCAATTGAGGCCATTCTTTCTTGTCCTATCTTGTGATCTGTGAGAAGAGACCAACACCCACCTCACTACAACCTCCCTTCAGGTAGCTATAGAGAGCAACAAGCTTCCTTTTCTTCAGACTAAACAGCCCTAGCTCCCTCAGCTGCTCCTCACAAGGCTTGTTCTCCTTCCACAACCCCATTGCTCTTCTTTGGATCAGCTTCAGCACCAAAACATCCTTGTAGTATTGAGGAGCCCAAAACTCAAGGTGTGGCCTCACCAGTAGAGGGGTACCACCACTTCCCTCCTCCTCTGGCTACACCGTCTCTGATACAATCCAGGTTGCTTCCCAGGGTGAACATTCTTAAATTTACAAAACAGATGCAACAGACCATAAGATTGGAGATAAAACTGAAGCATACATTCTGTATGTTGTCCAGGGTGTGAGTGTGTCAAAAACCAATCTGGTTTAATTAGAAACAGGAACTGATAGGAATTTAAACTAATTGGTCACAAAGACAGGCATCCTGTTAGGTGCTCTCACCGCCTATAAGCTGCAAAGACAAGCTGTAGAACTACTGAGTGTCCTTATGCCTGCTAAACTCAATCATGACTGCTGTCACCATGAACATGCATCTTGTTATCTTGAGTGCTCATGCAGGGAGGTGAGGCACCCACTGTACGAAGAAGAAAGAAACGAAGCTATGCAAACTTCAAGTGATAGGAATCTCAAAATTAATAGGACGGGTGAATGACAGCTCGGAAAGACAATACGAGCCGAGACATCTCAGGGCAGGAAAGCAATCAGCCTGCTGCATTCTGAGCGACTCGAAGCGCAGTCAGCAAGGCAAGCAAGCAATGATTTACAATGAACTAAGCCTGTAAGTGAAAATTCATGGATCCGCTTCTTTGCGTTTGTCTGCAAGGGCACGGAGTGAATTTGCAGTATTTCCAAACGTGTCTAAAAGCTGCCTTTGATGATCACTCTAGGACGGACTGTTAAACATTTAAAATAATCCCAGGCTCATTAAAACTAACTCTCTTTCAAAACGTAAGAACCCATCCATGGGCTTGCAATGAAGTGCTGCAGCTCTTTGTTTTTAAGCCCTCAAGCAAGTAGTATTTTTTTTCTTTCTCTCACTTCTCTTGAAAAATAAAGCGACCCAGCCAAATGATTAACCCCTGAGTTGCACTGCTCGTCACACAAACACTAAGAATCCTCTCAAACCACACGGACCTGCAGTAATGCTAAACTCATCTTGCAAAGGGCATTTTAAAGGAAATTGCTGGCAGTAAACGTACCTGTGGGCAAAGGTATATAAATCCTCTTCTCCAGTCTCCGTCGGAGAGCTTCATCAATATCCCAGGGAAAATTTGTAGCAGCTAATACCATAACGATCTTAGAAGGGTCATCATTTTCCAGAGCACCACCTACGCCTGTGAGCACAACAGTTTAGAGCAATTTCACTCCACAGCTCTTATTGATTGAGATGCTTGCTAAGGATGCAGCTGCAGAAGCCTGGACAAAATTAAGCGATAGCTCCACACAGCCCAAACGCCCCTTTCCAAACTCCCCGTAGCCTGGGTGCAACGAGACCTTCATTACAACACAGAGGGGGGCAGTTCATTGTTTTCTGAACAATGGAATCATCTAGGTTGGAAAAGACCTTCAAGATCATCAAGTCCAACTATTAATCTAACTATACTAAGCTTACCACTAGCCCATACCCTTAAGTTCAGGCCAGAGGAGGGCTTCCTTTAACAGCACTAATAATGTAGTCATAAACTAGTGTAGCCCTGCTCGTCCCACTGCTTCTGTCAAATCTGGACACAGAAGAAATGGGAATCACTCCTTGGCATCCCAAATGATGACTGCAAAGAAGTTACTACTTTGGGGCAAAAAGATGCCTATCCTGAGTTTACCACAATGAACCTGCACATCTGGGGATGTTGTAAGTATCAGTTAAACAACAGCTGCAACACAGAGGTGGTTATCAAACCACCGCACCTGCACAGAACAGGTACTAAATCTGACTAAAATGGTAATAGTAGCTGTGATGACAGAACACAGCAAAATCAGATCTCACAATGGGGTTTCCAAACTGGAGACACTAGCAAAAGGGAGAAATTCCTTTAAATTGCATCAAAATTAAAGACGTGCGTTAAACTGTGTAAATCTCCATTAACTGCTTCTCCTAGAGTGTCTCTCCTAACTACACATTTTCAGTTCAACACCAAAATGGCTGTTTTAGGAAAAGCAGAACGCTCTTTTCAGTTACCTGCCTGCAAACACTCAAAAAGTACTCTATATAAGGTTCTGCCTTATTTTTCACCTATCCATAAAGTCAGGTTCTCCAGACAGCTCAAGTTCTTACGTTGCTACCTACAAAGCCATAGCACCCCAGTCCCAAACTCAGATCTAAACACTGGTTACCGTCCATTTGCACAAGCAGCTCTGACTTGACTCTGCGACTGGCCTCATGCTCATCCGAAGTGCCTCTGCGGCTGCACATGGAATCTATCTCATCGATGAAGATTGTTGTTGGAGCGTAAAACCTTGCCTTGAGTCAAATGAAAACACCACTATTAAGGTTGAAGCAGCAAGCACAGGTCCTCATCAGACCACAACCTGTCCCACTAGACATTCTACATACATATCTTCTCTGCCTGTCACTAGAAAACAATTGAAGATGTTGATTTACAAACTGCCTGGCATATGCTTAAGTCTATACACTTTAAAATGTGCTCCTTAAGTGAGAGGTGTTTTAGTGCTGGTTGGTTTTCCTCAGCAACCAGTCTTGCAAAGGGGAAAAGAAACAGAAGCAAAATACAGAAGGTTTTTGCATCCAGGTTTTTGTGCTGGTGAGGGGTAACTGTTGGGGACACTCCGGAGCTCAGCCCACCTCAACAGAGGCAGGTTTTAACTGAGAGTATCACAGAAGTGCAGCGAGCATCCCAAAGAAATTAATGACTCTCTTCACTCTAGGTCCATACAGGCATGTCCTTAAAACAAGCTGCATGACAGATGCACCCACAACTTCATGAAGAAAGCTATGTCCACCACTCAGAACAGAACTAAATCATGTATTTCTTCGTTGGTAACAGTTCCAAACACCTTCCAACTTCAAATCCACTTTCTGTGGGACTGTAATCCTATAACCAAATAAGAACTGCATTTCTGTCGAAGTCACAACTCTATGTGTGGTCTGGAAACCACTATCTAAATGAGGATGATGCACCATTTTCTTCTTAATCCTCAGCAACGTACCAGAAAATGATGGAAACACAGAGATTACGTTTTTCTAATTGGTTGAGGCTGCGTCAGGTCACTGAAATCTGTGCTTCCAACACACTACCGGAGGGGCAGGAAACCAAAGGAGATGTCCTTTCTCACCTTAGTGATCCCCAGATCACATCATCGAGGACATACCATTTCAAACAAGAGGCGGACCAGCTTCTCGGACTCGCCCCTGTATTTAGATGTCAGTGTAGAGGAAGACACGTTGAAGAACGTTGTTCCACATTCTGTAGCAACAGCTTTCGCCAGCATTGTTTTGCCAGTGCCAGGAGGACCAACCATCAGCACACCCTGAAAGATGAAAACAAAGGTAACGAACAACAAATAAAGTTGGTGGTTGGTACCACCAAGGTACCAACCTTGAGGTCTCCACCTCATCTCAGTAGGACCCAAGACCTGTATGTTTGTTGTTTAATAACATAACTGTCAGCAGTGGAAAACAAAAGACAAGCATCCTGCTTTCAAGAACAGGGTAGAAGTGTTCTGTGGCTTCGTCTTAGCACTCCACTGGAGACCAAATCACAAAGCCAGTAACTGTTGCTGTACCCATCACGTGGGAAGCAGACAACACATTTACAGCCTTGCTCTGAATCAGACCGTTCCCAATCCGTGAGGGGATGCACAGACTGATGGTGATGAAAGTGAATTCCTTCTGGAACAAAAGCCACTTCAAGACAAAAGCTTGACAGAAACCAAAACACTTTTGCAGGAAGCTGTGTTCCCTCAGTAGGGCATTCTTTAGCCAAAAAATCCTGATGAATCTGGTGGATTTTCACATTTAAAATGTGCAGAAGCATTCCTTATGTATGTGCAGAAGCAGTCGCTGAACACGACGACTTCTCATAGTGTTTAATCCCTCCATCTCAGTATTTCTACGGCCATGCTCTCACATCTTAGCAATTCCTCGATCAAACACCATCCTCATCACACTGCTGGATGGCAGAAGAGCACTGCTATTTGTATTTTACAGATAAGCAACTGTGGCTCATGTGGATGACCACTCAGTCCCACAAAAGCTTAATAACAACCTCAGTGATTACTCGGAAAGCTTTAAACTAGAAAACGGAACTACAGCTGTTCAGTCCCAGGCTGGCATCAGACTGTCTGTCTGTCTGTGGTCTATTCGAAAGAGGGAGGAAGGAGCACACACCAGCAGCTCAGCAGGTTCACCCATCATTAGGCAAGCAGGGTTTCAGTTGACACCAGTGCTGTCAGGACTCATGGTGAGCCTGTAGCAATGAGGCGGGTTAATCGCTCTTAATAACATTTCTAAATACTGTAAGTTATATTTATAGACAGTCTTTCCAACCTTCTCAGTAGCCGTGCTGGAGAGGGACAACACACTGTTCCGTGCCTGCACAGCACTAGGATAGGGCACTGTCATTTTAGACTTGATATCAGGAAGAATTTTTCCACACAAAAGGGTAGTCAGGCACTGGAATGGGCTTCCCAGGGAGGAGGCTGAGTCGTCATCCTTGGATGCGGGGATGTGGAGCTGCTGGAGGGAGTCCAGCGTAGGGCAACGAGGATGATGAAGGAGGTGGAGCACCTCCCTGACGAGGAGAGGCTGAGGGAGCTGGGTCTCTTGAGCTTGGTGGACATGAGGAGAGTGAGGGGTGACCTCATTAATGTCTATAAATATGAGAGGGGTGGGTGTCCGGAGGATGAAGCCAGGCTCTTCTCAGTGTCATCTAGTGATAGGACAAGGGACAGTGGTTGTAAGCTGGAACATTGGAGGTTCCACATCAATATGAGAAGGAGCTTCTTCACAGTGAGGGTGACAGAGCACTGGAACAGGCTGCCCAGGAGGGTTGTGGAGTCTCCTTCTCTGGAGATGTTTAAGACCCGCCTGGCCATGTTCCTGTGTGACTTGGTCTGGGTGATCCTGCTGTGTCAGGGGGATTGGACTGGATGATCTTTCGAGGTCCCTTCCAATCCCTAATGATTCTATGATTCTATGTGTTTAAAGATTGTTTGGATGAGATGTTGGGTGATGTGGTTTAGGGCTGAACTTGAAAGGTAGGGTAGATGGCTGGACATCATGAACCCAGGGGTCTTTTCCAACCAGAGTGATTCTGTGATACGCAGGGCACTGTGAAAACGTAGTGCTCGAGTGGCTTGGGGTTTTTTTCCCTCCCAATGGCAAGATCTTATTACATGCTACTGTGAATTTCCTAAAGTAAAGTTGTACTTTGTTGCAAGGATAATCAAATTAGCTAGAATTAGAACTGCACATCATCATGTGCTTTGCAATTAATAACTTACATAAAGTACCGGAGCAATAAAATATCTGTTAAATGCGAGCCACATAGCAAATTAGATTTCATCTGTTCCTCACAAAAATTTACTTCAACAAGCACGAAGAATGACATGGAAGAGACCTATAAAAACAAGTCAACCGGGAATGCAATTACTCAAAAATGTACTACTCAAAAGCAATGGCCTCTCTGTACTGCATTTTCCATTAACTCTTAATACCTTTATTGCCATTTAACACTTAGCTAATGCAAGCTCAACGTGCATTCAGCGCTAAATTAAGTCAGAAATGTTCACACACCATCCACACAGCTACCAGTCCAATGTCACTCCTCAGGCTGCCCAAGGTTTCCCAAGACCCAGAGCAACAAGCATAAAAAGTAAATGGAGTCTCTTTCTCCTCATCAACATTCAGACATCTAGTGTGATTTGAGCTGCTGCACAGTCACACTGGTATTATGATAATACTGCAAGTACAGCCCTGGAGTGACTGGGGGGAAATCACTCAGCCTGTGATGTGCAGTTCAGAGATGACTTACTGCTCTCTCATACAAATATGTTCTCACACAAATGTGTTTGTATTCCATACATGTATGTGTCTGTATTTTAAATCAAGCTGTACTTCAGCTGAAATCATACTTGATCCCTGTGCTTTCTGCAGGACCTGGTGATACAGGGGAACACAAAATCACAGAACATCAGGGATTGGAAGGGACCTTAAAGATCCTGCCACAGCAGGATCACCTAGACCAAGTCACACAGGAAGGCATCCAGGTGGGTCTTAACCATCTCCAGAGAAGGAGACTCCACAGCCTCCCTGGGCAGCCAGTAGCAAAACTAGCACACTAGCAATGTTCCTGCACACAGAAAAAGAAAAGTCAAAGATTGACCAGTGCATTTCATAAATCCTCCTGCAGCCCATGCAGTGAACATCTATGAACATTGATGAGGTCATCTCTCAGTTTCCATTTCTCCAACCTCAAGAGACCCAGCTCCCTCAGCCTTTCCTTATAACGGAGGTGTTTTACTCCCTTCATGATCTTCATGGCTCTGCACTAGACTCTCCCCAGCAGTTCTGTGTCCTTCTAGAACTGAGGAGCCCAGAACTGGACACAGTAATCCAGATGTGGTCTCACCAGAGCAGAAAAGAAGGGGAGAAGAACCTGTCTCGATCTGCTAACCAGCCCTCTCCTGATCCACCCCAGGATGCCATTGGCCATCTTGGCCACAAGGGCACATTGCTGCCTCATGGTCATCCGGCTGTCCACCAGGACCACTAGGTCCCTTCCTCCTACACTGCTGGAGTAACATTTTTTTAATATTGCTTTGGTCCTCCACTACCTCAGAAGACCAAGTTCTGGCTTCAGTTACATGTTCTGCTCGCAGCTCTGCACCTCCTGTGTAAAGCCAGTGGTACCTTGCACATGGTACTGGTGCAGGAATTACGGAGTATATAACACACGTGCGAAGCAGCAACACCGGGTGTAAAACTGGGAGGAAACCAAGCTCCCTGGGGATAAAGACAATAGAACATGAAAAAAGTGCCTGGTATAAAGAGCAACACATAGGATCAAGTTGCTCTTTCTCTCTACAAACTAGAAGGCTGCCACTTACTCACTAGCTGAAATCCTTGACAAACATAAAGACTTCTTTATTCTTCCTCTAAGGCTCTGTTAATCCAAAGTATTCCAGTAAGAAGCTGAAACGCACTGTAGGGAGTAAGTGATTGGATGAAATCACTGCAGGGTTACTTCTTGTTGTTGCAACAACCACCAGCAGAGCAGTGGGAAGTGCAGCGAGCAGCAGGGCCTTGCTGACACTAAACAGTTCAGAGAAAAAGAGCAAGGCCAGGGACCCTCCAAAACCTGTGGCTGCAACTACACAGCACCTGTGCTGAATCAGGAAAGACACACAGGGCACTGTCCTCTGAATGCAGGCACAAACTGTGAGGGCTGTCTTGGGAACTGTTCTCGGGAGAGTCTGAACACCCAAAACCAAACGTGGCTGCCTTTTCCCTGAATTATTGTCCTGAATGCCCAGGCTCAGCTAACGCCTGCTGCTCCACTGATTACTGGAAGAAACAGCCTTCCCTTCAAAACTTCTCATCCTTATAGCACAGTCAGAGGTCAACAGTAGGGAAAATACATGCTGTTCTGTGTGAAAAATAAATCCAAGAGAGTTACAGCTTCACAAGTCACCAGGGAAAAGGCTAACAATGAAGACTCTTCATGGACTCATCAGAAATCAATTTGCATTTCAGGCTGTAGAGAGGAAATAATTGTAGAGGGTTTTTTTCCATGTCTATGACCACCTAGTTTTCAGAGGCAACACTGCACAGTGGGAAAAAATAATCTCACACAAAGAGATGGTGACTGTGAGTCTAAATAAACAGCCTCATCCTTTATCCAATGCCAGAACACTTGGAGACAGAGTCAGTGGCACTCTACACGTTCCCTGCAGTTTGCTGACACACCTGCCTTGAAGACAGATGGCCACTACATCCTCTAGGCTTATTCATAGTGAAAAATGGCAAAGCAGCACTTCACACCCTTAAGAGTGTTTGGAGACTGGACAGACAGGGCCCCTGTAGCCTATAGTAAGTGTATAGATTAACTTACTCTACGCCAAGAGGAAAACTGAGATTCAGCTGTTCAAACTACATTAAAACCACACCCAGTAACCCACAACATCCAGGCTCTGTCCAAGCTGATGGCTTGGTTAACCTTAAGGCTACTGGTACTGAGCACAAACACTCTAAACCCCAAAGGGCATACAGCCTGGGGCTAAGTTGGGGCTAGCTCTAGGTTTAGGATATCTCCCTGCAAATCACTTAAACCTCCATGAACAGCCCTCAAGCAACAATCTCCCAGCTTCCACCATCAGCTCCCACTCTTTCCAACATCCTGTCTTTACTGTAGTCTGTAGACACAAGCCTCAAGAACGACAAGTCCTTCACTCATCAGTTCCTAATGAACTCTGGCTTTGTTTTGTACATATGAGTAACAGGGATCTAGGACTGGCTCAGGCTGGAAAAGGACAGCTTTGAGGGCCAGACCTACATATAAGCCAGAGAAGTACAAGGACCAAGCAGGAGAAGACTGAGCAGGTATCAGTAACACGAGGTCTGACACATGGTACTGAACCAGCGTACTAAACCACAGGAACTACTCACATGCACAGCGTTCCCTACACATGCCATTGCCTTGCAGACTCAGAACTAACAGTTTGGAACAGTCTCTTCTCACCAGTAAACCTTCCCAGCCATGAGAAAGCCCTTGTGTTGTGACTAGTTATTCCCAAAAACAAGCATTGATTCATCCCACAACAAAAGTAAGCTAATTTTAATTTGTTTACAGATATGCTCAGCAACCTCCTCTCCACTCTTTCCATTTAATTCTAAGCAAGGTCCAGACTGGCCTGACTGATGGTCTTTCCACCTTTCCTATATTCCCCTCCTGTTGACCCACTTCAGATCATTCTCACACTCTGAATATTTCCCACTCCAGTAGTAACTATGCCCAGCTCAAGCTGCAAAGTTAATCATCACTTGGATTAGCCCCCTCTCTTTTTGCTTCCTTGCACCATCTAGCCTGCAGTTTGCAGCCTGAGCGAGAGAGAGTTGGTGCAGTCCAAGGACTGTTTTCCTCTATGAAGTGTTGAAGGGTGGCCACCATAAACCTAAGCAGAGTTATTAAGCATTTCTGCTTGTGTCAATATATCCTGTATTCTTGCTCTCACGTACAGGCTGACATACAGAAACTATTATAATGTCAACACGCTATGGCTGTGTAAATACAAAAGAATTATTATTTACTGTAAAGCCCGTGCACACTTCCAGCTGTTTCTTTCAGTGCATTTTACATGAATCGAGACGAGATGATCTCATGAACAAATTCCTGATACTTCCCACTTGCCTTTTCAACCTTCTGCTTACAAGAATCCACACACATTACAGCAGCAGACATAGAGAACTACAGCTTGCCATTTACCAAAACACCTAATAAAGTCCCACCTTCCAAGGTCTTCTGATCCCTCTGAAAAAATCAGGCATCCACATTGGAAGAACAACAGCTTCTCTTAATAATTTCTTGGCATCCTCCAAATCCGCTATGTCATCCCTGTGGAAGACGAAGAAACTTCTGTAAGACTGCCATACAACAGTATTTCTTCTATTTTTATAGAAGGAAAATAGACAAGCTTTTTGCTTGGCACCACCTCTTCTAGCATGCCAGTGTATGCCTCATGAGAGAGCTCCTATAATCCTGTGACTCAAAACTGAATCTAGTAGGGAAAAAAATTATTCTCAACTCAATTTACCAAAAGCTGCTTAATTAAAAATTGGTTTGGACAACGTGAACACCAAAGTGGTAGCTTCAGGGTTCTCTGGAGTGTACATTCGTTTTCAGTGGTACCTGTAATGGATGCGCTGCACCCATTAGCAGCAACAAAAGCTTAACTGTAATTGAATTAATAAGCTGTTAGAACCAAAACACCTTGTTTTGCTTATCTGTAGATTATGATGGTTCCCTGTACTAAGAGCTAGAAGAAGGATCATTTAGCTCTTTCTCCACACTAGCAAAACCACCTGAATGGAGAAAAACCTCATACCAATGAATGCTTGGATTCCTTGACACAATGTCCCTTTCAAGAGCTTCAACCAAGTCTTTGTCATAACCCGCTCCATCAAATTTTGGAATTTCCCCATCACCAACTTCCTGGGGTGTTTTCTTTCCCTAGAAGTGAAAGCCATACAGACTCATAAGGACATTATTCTTTCAACATAACCTTTACTAGGTTTATACAGCAATACTGTCTGGTTCACCTCTGTAGAAGCTACAAGAAGGTATCAAACTTTAACACAGCCATTTCACCACGATGGCCAGCAAAACCAGTGTGTTACACCTTAGACTTCACAAGGAGTTGGTCCCCAGACACCCATGGTTGCTTCCACCATAGTTGTACCATGCTCACTGATGCATAAAACCCATCATGCTGATAAAACCCATCAAAGCTCATTAGGTACCATGGTGGGTGGGTAGGTTGGTTGGTTTGGCTGGTTGGTTTCAAAGCAGCAAGTAAGACTTTCTGTAACAGTGCTAAACTGCTCTGGCAGGGGAGGTTGCACTTAGATAATCTTTCGAGATCACTTCCAACCCCTAACATCCTGTGATTCTGTAAACTGGTCTTTAGACAACTGACACCCTTCCTGGCCAGCTGAAAGCGTGAATGCAGAAACAGCCTCACAAAGCAGGCTGCTACACATGCAGCTTAATGCTACATTAACTCCTGGCTGAAGATCAGTGTCCAAAGCATATTCTGAGGAGGTTACACCTGCCACATTACCTGCCACAGCTGGCACCCCATCATCACTGTGAAACAGAACACAAATGCAGTTATACTCATCGTCTTTGATAGAGTCAAACCAAGAAGATTCTCTCCCTTGTTTAATTAAATCGATCCTACCCAGCAATTTCTCCTTTCCTGAACTGCAAGCTATCTATTTCTCTCCTCTCATTCACCAGTCAGCTCCCATAAACAGTTAAAATGCTTTTAAAAGGTCAAAGTTATTTAAGGGTGCACCAAAGGCCCTAACGCAGCTCCCAAGTCACTGAGGCTTCTCTGAACTACAACAAATTCTGCAGCACACCAATGCTCACTGAGTGTCAGACCCACATGCTGCCTCTGCTCCAAACAGCCCAGAGTTTCTGGTCAATATGTTCATGATGCTGTTAAGCTTACAGGGGTGAAGTTAAATTTCCTCTTTTAAGTGTCAGGGCTCACACTTCTCAAAGCCACTTCCCGTCCTAGCTCAACAGTAGTGCTCCATGGTGCCTGAAGAGCAGTTGCTGCTGTTACAAGGAAGGGGGATGAGTAGGAGCTACTTTAGGACTCTCAACTCAGTTACTAAACACTATCAGCAGCAAGTTAAAGAATCCCAGCTGGCTGGAAAAAAGCAGCCCAGGAAAAGGCAGGTGCAGAGGCAGCTGAAGACACATAAATAACCTCTTAGTGAGAGAAGAAAACACCCTTGCTCTTTGCCCAGGAGGTCTGTGAGGGAGCAATTATATTCCCACTATTTTTACTTCTCCCTTCCAAGTGAATTCTGTCTTGTGTAGTAAGCCCACATCATGTTTGGGTTTGATGGTTTTTTCAATGGAAATGAAGCTGGGGTTGTTTAGTCTAGAGAAGAGGAGACTAAGTGGAGGCCTTACTGCTCTCTACAGCTACCTTAAAGAAGGTTGTAGCGAGGCTGGTGCTGGTCTCTTCTCCTAAATTCCTAATGATGGGATGAGGGGAAATGGCCTCCAGTGGTGTCAGAGGAGGTTTAGACTGGATATTAGGAAGTTCCTTCCTGAGAGAGTGGTTGGGCACCAGACCAGGCTGCCCAGGGAGGTAGCGGAGTCTTCACTCCTGGAAGTGTTTTAAAAAAACAGTAGCTAGAGCACTTGAGGCCACAGTGTAGGGGTTAGGGAGATGTTGGGATGAGGGCTGGATTTAGTGACCCTGAAGGTCCTTTCTAGCCATGATGATTCTATGATCCTCTCTGTGAAGGTATGTCACCACCAGCCCCTTTGGCAGTCTCATATGTAACCTTCTCCCCAGCCAACCAGCTCTCCGTCAGCAAGGGGCATCACACTGGTACTAGATCAAAACCTAATTTCCAAAATGAAGCTGTTTACTAAGTTTGACCACTGGTATTGGCAGTCATCACCATCCCAGTGGACTTGCAGCATGGGTTTGCTCTGCTTGCTTTTACCTGAGCAAGCCAGTCTCCTCTGGGAACACAAGCTGAACACAATTACCTGTTTACTTTGGCAACTGTTTTTTAAAAAAATCCTTTCTTGAGCAAAATGCTGTTGAAATATACCCAGTCCACTCCAGCTTTGGAGCCAGATTTGGCCCAGAATTTCACTGATTCTCATCATATTACACATTACACTCAGCTACAGACAAATCAGTCATGTAGGATATCCCTGGTGGCTGCAGTGACCAGTACTGAGTCCTAAAGATATGTTGCTTTCAAGCAGACACTTCCCACTACACATAAACACCGAAGAAGTGCCAGATGCACTCTCCACCCCTGGCTACCAAAGCCAAAGGTGGCACCTGTCTGTGCCTCGCTCCATCAGCCAGCCCTTCCCATCACCACCAAGGTGAAATGCCAAATGAAATTTCAACCTTATCAGATTTCCGCTGATAGGTCCAAGTCTGTTGCTGAACTCCCAGCTTCCAGCAGAAATTCTTGTTGCAGTCTCCAAGTACACTGCTTGCTGCTCTGCACCACTGAACATTATCCCATTTCCATGACCCCAGCACAGAGTCATCCAATTCTCCCTGTATAACAGCCTCATTTGCTTCTTTTGGTGATGGTGCTTCCCAGCTTGGTGTTATCAGCAAATCTCTTTAGTGTGTGCCTCTTCTTTTGTGCCAAGGTCATTAATTTAAATAGAAGAGTCAATCTCTGGCCTTGAGGAAATCCATAAATGATTTGCCAGTTAATTGATACTTATCCTTTCAGTACCACTTGTTTGCATTTCCCTTGCTGCCTAATTCCTCCCCACCTTACAATTCTTATACACCACAAGCACACTGCACTAACTAATTGCTTCCCATGGGGCACGCAGGTAGATTCATTTCTTTCTCTAAGACACTAATTAGAACTCTAAAGAAACTGCTGGTAAAGGCAACACCTTTGCTAAGAAACCACATTTCACTTTATTCTATCCACCAGTTAGTCCCAAGTCTTTAACTTTCAGCCATTCTAAATTTTTTGAAAAACTTTGTGCACTGTTCAGACAAAACTAACAAATCCTGTTGCCTGGATCACTTTTTCTTTCCCCTTCTAAATACAGGTGTAGTCAACTCAACTCTCTATTCACATGAGACAGCAGCAGACCAAATACATTGTACTGGACATTTCTGCTTCCATGTTTGCAATTTCACCAGTTCTTTCAGCAATCTCAGATGGAAAATTTGCAGCTTTCCAGTTATAATGCATGGAGGTCTACTGAAATATGGCTACCTCATCTCATATCCATTTTCCTGTAATCTACCTTGTCTTTGCTTCTGATGACACACATCAGAATAATCAAGAAAAACATATTGTTAAAAGTCACATCTTTATCTACTTTAATATTAACTTCACCCATACAGCAGCACAACCCTTAGCTATTTCATATCCTTTGCAATATCTATTGTCCTTGTCAACTGTCAATCTAAATTAACCTAAAGAACATCCTAACAATGTGTTCTAGTGCTTAACTATGGCCTTAGCCATTTCTAAAAGACATGCAGGAGGCATTCATTGCACCACTCTAAGCTTCACTACTGAGCAGAACTTGGCAGTGATGCAGCAGAAGGTACCTTGAGTACAAGTGTAATAATTTCCAGTGTTTTAAGAAGGAAAAAGCTCTTGAAAGCAGTCTTTTAGAAAAAGGAGCACGTAAGTGTAAGGGTTTAGTGGATAAACTACCAACCAGCAGGTGGCAGGTCAAAATTTTACACAGCACTTCATAAGGTCATTTCACAAGCATAGTCAGGTTAAAACTCCCTGTCCCAACAAGTAAAGATTACACAGGCTGGGGAGGAGAAGCGGTCAAAGGCGGCATCAGTTGTAAAGAGAAAGAAAGCATTTCCAAAACACAGACACCATAGCTCAATTTATACTGAAAAATATCACAAATAAATAAACATATTGCACTGTGATGTTATAGCCAGGACAGTGTATGACCAATTACATGGCAAGCCAGCGTCTTAGGAGATGGATGTGACCTATGTTGGTTCCATATAAATATCAGAAGGAACTTCTTCACAGTGAGGGTGACAGAGCATTGGAACAGGCTGCCTCCAGGGGTTGTGGAGTCTCCTTCTCTGGAGATGTTTAAGACCCTCCTGGTTCCTGTGTGACTTGGTCTAGGTGATGCTGCTGTGGCAGGGGGATTGGACTAGATGGTCTTTTCAAGTCCCTTCCAATCCCTAATGATTCTATGATTCTATGTTCATTACTTCTTGTAATTGGTCCTAGCCAACTACCCAAATCCAATAATTTTAGAGCTGAAACATTTACTGGGAGAAAACAGACACCTAGTTACTTAATTTAATAGAATCATAGAATAATCAGGGATTGGAAGGGACCTCGAAAGATCATCTAATCCAATCCTTCTGCCACAGCAAGATCACCTAGACCAAGTCACACAGGAACGCATCCAGCCACAAATGAGCACAGAAGGTTCCATCTATACATGCAAAGATCCTTCTTTACTTTGAGGGTGGCAGACACTGGAACAGGCTGCCCAGATTGGTTATGGAGTCTCCTTCTCTGGAGATATTAAAAAAATGCCAGGAAGCGATCCTGTGCAACCTGCTCTAGGTGACCCTACTTTAGTGTTGGAGGAGATGATCTCCAGAAGTCCCTTCAACCCCGACCGTTCTGTGATTCTGTGACATTTCCCTTCTGCCACCTAGTGACAAATCTTTTCAGTGCTCCCTCTTTTTCCTGGGTCTTTAGAGCAGAGAATCTGACTTACTTCATTTCATTGCTTTTCTTCTTAAAACTCAGTCTTTACAAGAAGCATCTTACTGAAAACTCTAGTAACTACAAACTTGTTTTTATAAATGAAGAAAAATGAAAGCTGCGACATCTCCCTCACCTAATTTTCAAACATGTAACTTCGAATAATTTGATTTCCCCAGCAACAACACGTTTACAGACCTGTCTTACAGACTTCTGAGCACACCTACATTTTACTGTGGGATGGCAGAGGCAATTGTTACCATGAAACTCCATCCATGATGCTTAAAGTGTTGAGAAGGGCACTGGTCTCACTTTTCTACTTTTAAATGGAAATCTTTACAAAAGACCTGAACTGAATCCATTTTTTAGAAGAAAAAAAAAAATAAAAGGGAATGGTTATGCTTGATATAGACAGATTAGAGTGAAGCCTGAGATGACAAGAAACCTCCAGCAACACACCACCCTGCTTTTTCCCCATCTCCAAGCAGAGAGAATTTTCTCAAAACAGAGCAAACATGACAAAACTTTCCTTAATTTGGTGTCATTATTAATAAATATTCCCATGACACAGGCTTTGTCCTTGAGGCAAGAGGAACACACCAGCTTTCCTGCACAGGTTTACTGTGGCTTTTTACCTGTATTAAATAGCTAAGACTGCTTCCCTTCGCCATCTGTTGTGTCCTAACTCCTCCCCTTCATGTTCTTTGTCACTTCTTACCTTGTCATCTCTTCCTCTAGCTCTAGATTCCCTTTCACGGCTGCCTGCAGACTTCTCACCCTTGGATACAGCGTGTGCTCTGCCTGCAGGCCCACGGGGCTGCAGTCCTGGTGATTCTTTCCTGAAAGGTTTCACTTCTCGGTTGGGACGTTTGATCTGAGGTGGAGCCCTGACAATAAACAACCACAACAAAATCATGCTAAAAAAAGTGCAGCATTAAGAAGGAAGGACTCTAATACCTCATGAACTACTTTCCTTAGTGCAGTATTCCTGAAGCTGACAAGCCCCTAAATCTTATCACCCTACATCTGTATTTCTGGGTATATTTCTGGTTCTGTTTGATGCCCCAATTAAGAAAAAAAGACTAAAGTAAAAAAAAAAACCCTTCAACAATGGAAAAAATTAACAATACTCTTAGATCAGTAGTGCTAATCAATCTTACAACAAACCAGCAATGTAACAAAGGAGGAAACACTTCAGTGGAAGTCCTCAAATTGTAGGTTCATCCGTCTCCTGAACCAGGAGGTTCTACTAGGCTACATTTATATTCACATATTTAACACAACCAGATGACATTCCTAGGAAAGAAAATGAATTAAAAACTCCAAAAACCACAAAAGCAAGCTGGCTAATAGTTTTGACACGCCCAAACACAAAGGAAGGAGGATTTTAAAATAATCCTCCTACCTCTACTACCTCTGATTATATTCCCTTGTGTGAAAATGTCAAAACATAAAAATTGCCTAGACAGCAAATGCAAACGGAGCTGAACTGCAACAACTGAGGCTTGTGTGCATCACCCATGATGCCAAAGAGAAGTCAGCAGCGGCGCGAGGAGAAGGAACGCGGTTTTAAGACAAGGTGTCACTGTCGTTTTGCTCTAGGGATTGGACTTGAAAGATGTAACTACAATAATCAGCCAGGAATGTCACATAACTTCAATTAATGTCCCTTCAACATTCTATTGATTATTGTTCTGAGGAAATCAAAATTTTCTAACTGCAAAACCAGTGTCCTGGAATACAGCTTAAAAAGACTACAAATCTAAATGTGCTGCTGCATGCAACTGCTGCATTTTGCTTTGTACACGTTCCCATCCAACCTAGCAGCATAAGCAGAGTGGCTAGTTTTCCTTGCCTATTTGCACAGATGAACTATTGTGCCTTTACCTCTGAGAAATACACAGGCATAAATACATTTTTGCACTTTGCATAAAATTATCATTAAAAATTTTATCTCATTTTTACCACTCACAAAAGTAATCAACATTTACATTATTTTATATTTACATGCTTACAGCTTTTTTGAATAGTGAAGGTCCATTTGTTTGACAGTCATATAGCACACAAATGTATAGATAAGGCTGGCATTTCTTCTATTAACCAAGATCTCTCATTTTACTTTGTTCCTTTACTTGAGCATACACACACCAAAATGCTTTTCCATTATAATGTCAGAAAAATGTTAGCATGATAAATATTACTCTTGTCTTTAAATTAGATTGTTGTTTCCAACAACCTATGTCAAGTTCTATCAGGGTGAAAAATAGTGGTTTCAGAAAACTATTAGCTCACTGAAGTTGCCCTAAAAGTGATTACAGAGGAGAAACACCATGTTTAACAGAACATGTTTAGCAATTGGTCTAGGTGATCCTGCTCTGGCAGGGAAATTGGACTAGATGATCTTTTGGGGTCCCTTCCAATCCCTAATGTTCTGTGATTCAGTGATAAAACTAATCACTGAATTAATTTAAGTGAATTAAACGTGGTTATATTATCTGTAGCTAGGGAGTGATTTCTAACCACTATGTCCTTCAAGCTCTTTACTGACTCCTCAGCCTGAATTTAACAGCTTAAATAAACTGAAATGGAAGCTTTCTCCCTGCACATAAGAATGACAACTGTCACTAAAATCCCTCTCAAGGAGACTGTGTACTTCCAAGCACTTAGCTAGTCCCTCCCACCAGAATAAAGAAGTGGCTTTCTTCAGAACTTCAGCAAGAAATCCAACTGTAGTTTAATCACATTTTTTCCACCAATGTATTGTATTTACTCTTTATCACAAATGGATAAGGGTTAAATGAAACATAATGTCCACATGACAAATAAATCCAAAAATATTATGGTAGCTCAATATTATTCCACTCAATCACAGCCTTTCATTACCTGTGTTCAGCTGGAACAGGAGGAGGCCATACAGCAGGATCTCTGAAAGGCTCATCTTGACAGGATACAGGGATATCAGGAGGTCTGTCCATTTTAAAACTCTCCAAAGTGCTGACAATGCTCTTAACTTGTTCGTATTCTTCAACTAATTCTTGCCGGACCTTGAGAAATACACACAGTATTTTAAAGCTGTTTCAGTTCTTTCTTGAAACCACAGAAAGTACCTCAAAACACACACTACCCTCAAAAGCAGCGACTCCCAAGCCTTTCCATTCACAAATCCCAGATCCATCATGCTGACAACAGATCTTTAACAACAACATAAACAAGTGAATCTCTGTTGAGTTCATCTTCCTGCCTGTCAGTGTTATGACCAGACACGATCGCTAATGGCAGCATCGCTCTTCTGTAACATGTGCTGGTGTTTAGACTTATGTGTGCATGCTGACACCCGTGCACACACACACACACTTACACCAACAAAGGTGCTCTTGGCACATCTGTAATGTCTTAGTTACTATTCTGGCATAAAAGTACTCTGACGACCGTCTCCAAGGTCCTAGCAATAAAGGGGGCTAAATCGTAAAAATATAGTATTATAAAATTAACTTTGGGAGGGGGAACATCATCATCATCAAAAAGCACAAGAAACTATGTCTCAGGAAGAAATCCAGTTGCAGAATTACACAGCTGAATTTTAAGCTTGAAGTTTCCGTTGGCACTAGTCAAGAAACTACTAGTCAAGAACTACTGCAATAATTTAAAGATTATTTAACTGATATTTCTTCCTTTCAGTTTCCTTCCATGAAGCCTAAGAAAAGTAAGATCTCTGTAGAAATTTGCTAAGTTTCAAGTGGCATGGCTTGCTGCAAGCTCTAGTTTTGTATGCTAAAGTTCTTCGTACACAGCAGCCAGAAACTGCATTGTACATCCTTGCTCAGAAGCATCAGCTCGCAGTGCATCAGCTTAAGATGAGCAGCTTACCAGTCTTCCACCTTGAGTGATCAGTGATACTTTCATCCTGTGGTACCACAGAATCACAGAACATCAGGGATTGGAAGGAACCTCAAAAGATCATCCAGTCCAATCCCCTCATCAGAGAGGATCCCCTACATCCAGTCACACAGGAACATGGTGAGGTGGGTTTCAAATGTCTCCAGAGAAGGTGACTCCACAACCTCCCTGGGCAGCCCCTTCCAGTGCTCTGTCACCCTTACCAGGAAGAAGTTCCTTCTCAGGTTTATACCGAACCTCCTGTGTTCCAGCTCACATCCATTGCCCCTTACTATCATTAGATGACATTGAGAAGAGCCTGGTTCCATCCTCCTGACACCCATCTTTTGCATAAACATTAATGAGGTCACCTGTCAGTCTCCTTTTTTCCAAGCTCAAGAGACCCAGCTCCCTCAGCCGTTCCACTCCTTTCATCATCTTTGTGACTCTGCACTGCACTCTCTCAGCCTCTACGTTTGCTCTGCTTTTTACCTGATGGAAGGTGCTAATACCCAGCTGTCTTGTCTTCACTGAAGTGTTGGTGCACAGATAAAATTAACTCATGCATTGCTATGCATGCCTGGAAATCAGTAATGGCACCGTAGCCAGGACTGCTTTAAGCCAGTGTGCATCTTGCCTCTTAGAGGCTGGCAGCTGGAGCTAAAGAGACCCCCCCCCATCCACTGGAAAGGCACATAAGCTCTAAAAGCTCACCTGAAGAAACACTAAGGTGAGGATATTTGCAGGCTACCACCAGGTATACTACTGAGCCAGCCTACAACTACGTACACCACAAGACTGAATCAAAAGCGAGGATCTGAAGCCAGCTTATAAGAAGCCAAAGAAAGACACCAGGCACCCAGCTGTGCTCCTGTCATGTGTCCACGTGAAAAAAAATGCTGGGAGAAACATTGTCTGGAAATGCTGCTACCAGGCTTCACTTTGTGGCAAAGTGAGAAAAGCAACTGGGGACTGTATCACCAGATGTCAGTTCTGCTGCCTGAAATCCAGACTCCCTTGCTGTGCACATCCTGAGCAGATTCTGGTAATCGAGAGGATCAGGAGAACAGAAGCCAGCATGTCCAGCCTGTCTGCTGAGGTTATAAATACAGCAACAGCAGATCAGGCAACTACTGCTAAACAGCATCACATCTTATGGCTGTTCCTCCTAAAGGTGATTACTGGTGAAAAGATGAGGCAACTAGCCTGAGATCTTCCCATCTCCATGTGTTCTGGGAAAGAAACTGTGGTGGGTGTACACAGGGTGCAGTGCCGTGGTAGCACACATTCAGAAGCACCACCTGATTTTCACCTGCTCATCCCATTTCTCTCTCACACTCTCAGAACAGCATCTTTCCTCTTCTCATCCTGCTCTACGTATTCAAAACAGCCATAGCAGCCCCCTGCTCTTTGTAGGGCAAGCTCAAGATAGAAAACACTATCTTACATAACCATCTGTATAAAAGACCAAATGACTACACGGGCAGCACTCAAGAACAACCATACATCACCTCTTTCTGGCAGCTACAGTTCTCCTAAAATACTACCAGGTACTTTCCACAGCAATGTACTGCTCAGCTCTGTAGTATTTTTCCAGGATTTTCTCTCCACAAGGACAAAAGAGGAGATTTCAGCAGCACAAAGAAATTCTTCTCTGGTTTCAAACTTAAACCTTCTCTAAGAAGAAGAATAATATATGCGACTTGTCAGCAAAATACCAGCAAGGGCAGAAACAAAGTGAAGGGTAAATCCTCAAGGCTCTGCATATGGTTTTTACTTCACTAGGAGTTCTACACGCATCTGTACAAAAGGAGCCTTAGGTATGGGAAGAATTCAGATGTTTCACAGAGCAAAGCAGCCTTCTTGCTTGTTCCAGATGGGGCAGCGGTATCTTTCCAAAGACAGAAGACATCCAGCTCAGGCAGGATTGCTCTGGTAAAGACAGCACTTGACATGCCCCACCCCCTGCCCTGCTTTGCTCTTTGCTTTCTCATCACACAGTCAGCAGACACATCCCCTAGTGCAAGAACTTCCAGCTGAGTTACAAATGTGATTGATTACTGACTTGGTTCCTTCAAACTCTCTAACACGCATCCCTTCTGCCCAAAACCAAATCCAGCCAAATAGCTGCTGTGAGGTACAAAGAAATAATACAACACAAATTCTCTGGGGCACTGCTCCACCAGAGACAGCCACTTCCTATCCCAGTGCTTCAGGCACACGGACAGGATTCCTCCTATCAGCCTTCCAACACGTGGAAATACTAGTGCAAGACCAGTGGCTAGTACTGAGTGCTGTCATTGAGTTCTCTGGACCAGCAAGGAGGACAATCTCTAGAAATTGAGGGAAAGTGAACTTTGGATGCTTTGGAAGCTGAAAACACAGCAACAACTGCTGGACATCTCTTGGCCAGACCTGAGCAGACTGAACTGGAATACACACCGCTACCCCTTGGTGAACCAACCAACTAAAAAGCCTCAACATACTCAAACAAGGCCACACAGAAAAACCACCTGATCCAGTCCTTAAAGAAACTAAGTCAGAGCAAACAGGTTCAGACACAGTTCGTTGCAGCTTAGAAAGAAGTAACCCAGACACAAAGTGAGAAGGGCTGTGCCGTCATTATTGGGGTGACTGAGCAGCATCTCTGGATGATCAACACTAGTCTGAAGCAACCTCGGAAGGCTGCGAACAGGAAAATCACTGGTCTAGTCCCACTCAGTCACTTTGCTGTCCATCACTCCTTCTTCTTGTATGCCAGAGGCCTGAGGGGCTCCATCTCAAGCTGTAGAGAACCTGAAGAAAGCTTTTAGGTTATTCATGTTTAAGCAGTTCCAGGAGATAGCCAAGATAGCAGGTCACCAGTGCCAAATAGTTAGAGCTTGCTTCTCCTCTGCTGCTGCTCTTCCAGATTCAATTCTGGGACCTCAGTGCAGTAATTCAGCTTGGGAAAATGGTTAATTTTCTACCACTTTACCTAAGAGGGTGCAGGGAAATAAAAGGCACTTTTGCTGCACTGGCTCGTCACCCTGTGATCAGGTGAATCCCCGGACAAAGAATGGCAGAGTACAGGGGAAGGAGAGAAGCTGGTGCAGCTGGAAGAAAGACAGGCTAGATGGGGAGTTCCTCTGTAACTCACAATCTGGCAACTGCTGTACCTTTGGCATCACCCCCTTTTACTTGCTCTGCTAGAGCTCCTACACAACTTCCCATAGCCATTATTTGTACCTTGGGAAATAATAATAATGTGTAGGCTTGGGTTTCTTTAATTGTGTTGGATGAAAACCAGTCAACTTTCTATTAAAGTGTTTTCCATACCTGAAATTACTGCCAGCAATTAGTGTCAGCTATTCAGTAAAATTAAAATAACAATTTCCTAACCCATACCCAAAACAGATGCCCTATAGCCCAGACTGATCCCATGAAGTATAGCTTCTGTAATTGCAGTTCTTCATGAGTGACCTGCAGAATACACATTAATTACTCATGAAGTAACCTATGAAATGTTAATAAAACAGGCACGAAGCACGATGCAAAATCAAAACAAACACAGATTGACTGAGACATGATGTGTTTAAAATAATAGTAAAGAAGGAAAGGTAATAAATGTTCTTTAAGCAAGCAAGCCATGCACCAAATTGTCTGTTCCAGTGACCACAGTAAGTAAGGATGCCTTACTGGCTACTCCAGGCATTCTGCTTAGAATTGCTGAACTCCTGCCTCAGCTCCAGCAGAAGCCCCCGTGCTCTCAGACACTGTGCAACACAAAGCACACGGTTGTAACACACAGCAGGTTTTGCTCGACAGCCGCTGGCCTTGTCATAAGGCAGTACTATCTCCCGGGGGCACACTCTGCTGTCACTCTGCAGCTGCTGAACTGTCACTGAAGCAGCTCCTTCCTACAAGCCAGCTGTCTAGTCAAAAGATTGCAACAGCCAAGAAATTCTCTCTAAATAAACAAGGGAAATGTCAACACAAGTAAAGTTGAGAGCAGCAGTCGTAAGACTAAATCTACCTTTTACTGTTAAGTAAAAAAATGAGTTGCTTCTGATTTTGAGTCTTTGCAGTCCCAGCCTGCATTTGTGTGGATGAACATGTCTACATGTTTATCAGCCAAGCCCCAAAGCTTTACAAAGAAGTCACTTTTTTTGTTTTCAAATTAGCTCAGAGGCTGAGGAATGAGGATAAGAATAGAGCTGCACTCAGATCACTCAAAAGCAAGCTGGGAAATTCCTGGATGCAAACCAGATAAGGATCTCAAACGCAGATCACCCTTGAGATCCCCAAGCCAAGCTAGGTAATAGAAAATCTTTGACAATGAACTTTCCAAAAGGTCAGAGGAATTCTTATGTATGTGTCATACTGCTCTTTTGGTGGACTCTCCAAGATACATGTTTTGCCCTTTCAAAGCTCTTCAGATCTTGCCAAACTAATAAGATAATCCCTCTCCCCAATCAGCACTGATTTTGAAGTTCCAGAAGTAGCATTGCATCAAGTGGAACCACAGCCAGTCAGCTATTCCCAGGGGAGCAGATTATAGATGTTCACATTCCTCTTCCTATCAGCATCAGGCACAAGAAATCCTTGAAATCAGCATGCCCAGCTGCAAAACTGAAGCTGACTGACTGTGTGACATGAAGTACATGCCACCAAATACTCGCACTGAATAGCCTTCTGTCCACACTAACCCACAGGGATTTTTAAACAAGGTATCTAGGCAAAGAGAGGCAGATCAAAAGTGTGTCTGAGCCTGAACCAAAGCCCCAACTGCTCCTGGTTCACCTCTGCTCTACACTGCTCAATAAACTGCTGGGAAAATCTCGTGTAGCACATAAGGCAACAAAACAGATTCACCTAGCTTAAGGTGGATGGAGCACCCATGGTAGACAAGTAACCAGACAGGGAGAACAGTGGTATAAGTAACAGCTATGAGCTGGTCAGCGGCAGAGCCTAGGCTGTAACTGCAACACAGCATTGTTAGTCATACCAACATTCCTGTTTTATGAGGAAGCACACACACAAACACTTGAAACTGAGTTCACTGCCTCCAAAGCACCAGTAGGACAAACACCCTGTTTGTGCACTGCACACAAATGCATAGACAGGAAGGACATGCTTCATACTGCCAGTGCCCTCAGTGTCCCAGAAGTCATTCAGGAGGTTCAAAATCATGAGCATGCAGGCAGACAGTACATCTCAAAGAAGAACTAGTTTAAGTAACAGTCTTCTCCTTCGTGCACTTATCTTCATCAACATTCAGTGTGGACTGTTCCCAACAGTAATGGCACCATAAACCCAGTGTTTACTAGCGATTGATAAACTCCATCTCCAAAAGGTACTAGTGCTATTATCCTCCTCAGAATCTTCAGAGGACAAGAAAACAAAGATGATTAAGGGAGTTAGAAGATCTCCCTTATGAGGAAAGGCTGAGGGAGCTTGGAGAAAAGGAGACTGAGAGGGGACCTCATAAATGTTTATAAATATGTGAAACGTGGGTGTCAGGACCTCGAAAGATCATCCAGTCCAATCCCCCCACCACAGCAGGATCACCTAGACCAAGTCGCACAGGAACATATCCAGGTGGGTTTTAAACATCTCCAGAGAAGGAGACTCCACAATCTGCCAGGGCAGCCCCTTCCAGGGCTGTCACCTTCACCATGAAGAAGTTCCTCCTCATATTGATGTGGAACCTCCTGTGTTCCAGCTCACACCCACTGCCCCTTGTCCTATCACGAGATGCCCCTGTGCAGAGCCTGGCTCCATCCTCCTGACACCCACCCTTCACATATTTATAAAAATTAATGAGGTCACTCCTCAGTCTCCTTTTCTTCAGCTCCCTCAGCCTTTCCTCACAAGGGAGATGCTCTACTCCCTTCATCATCTTTGTGGCTCTGTGCTGGACTCTCTCCAGCAGTTCTGTGTCCTTCTAGAACTGAGGGGCTCACAACAAGATTCCAGATGCGTTCTCAGCAGGGCAGAGTAGAGGGGGAGGAGAACCACTCTTGATCTGCTAAACAAACTCCTTCAGATCCACCCCAGGATGCCATTGGCCTTCTTGGCCACAAGGGCCCATTGCTGGCTCATGGTTATCATGCTGTCTACTAGGACCCAAGGCCAAGTAGACAGGGCCCTGGGCAACTTGGTCTAGTGAGAGGTGTCTCCACCTCTGGCAGGGGGGTTGCAACTGGATGACCTCTGAAGTGTCTTCCAACCTAAGCCATTGTATGATTCCCTTAGTCTATGATTCTAAAGAATACTTAAATACTGGAAGTGATAAATGAAGTTTCTTACATGTGACCTGCAGATTACCTCCTTGGCTTCAACAGCAGTCTGCTTCACATGTGTGCAAGATTCAGGCTAAGAGTATTACTTGGAGTTCTAGAAACCTGATCCACATCTGCACACTGTAGCATTCCAGATAATGGCCACTCAGAGAAGCCTTCTAGTAATGTTAACCCCCACATATTCACATCTTAGTTTGCTAGACACGAGATGGTCAAAAGACAGAACAGCAAAAGGAATTCCTCAACAAATCAGTTTCCCCGAAGTATGCAATCGCACACAACACACCAGCGGTTAGCCTAAGTGAAAGCAACAACAAACTCACACTCAGAATAAAATTCATTCCTTTGGAATGTGCCACAAAAATACTTTTCTATAAATATCAACATAATATTGTAAAAGAATTGCTGTAAACATAAACATGCATCCTCTACATCTTAAAAGGTTTCGGAAGTGTATCACAGAATCATAGAACACTAGGGACTGGAAGGAACCTCGAAAGATCATCTAGTCCAATCCCCCTGTCACAGCAAGATCAAGTCACACAGGAACATGTCCAGGCAGATTTTAAATGTCTCCAGAGAAGGAGATTCCACAACCCCTGGGCAGCCTGTTCCAGGGCTCTCTCACCCTCACCAAGAAGAAGTTGCTTCTCATAGTGATGTGGGACCTCTTATGTTCCAGCTTAGCATGCTGTGCAAATATGAAGTAATAAAGGAAAACTCAGATCACCCTACCTGTTGCCATTTGCCTTTAATTGCTGGATCTCTGATCGACTGGCAATGTCTATGGATCTGCTGGATGACACCCTGGTAGTACACCATAGAGGAGTCGTAATTCCCAAGGAGTGCATATTCTCTTCCTTTCTTGGCATTATCGCAAATCTCTGCTAAATTCATCTTCACTCAGAAATCTGAAAGAGAACATAATCATCAGAAAAATTTACTTTATGTGCTGTAGGATAATTCCAAGTATGACTTTCCAGTTTTGTCTTTTCTCCTATAGCTGACTTCTGTCTTTCCGCCTCTTGTCCAGTACCTCTCTTTTTCAACCATTAAGCTCTGGAGTATATCTACACTAGGCTAAGGTATCAAATCATAAAACATAACTCTTTCATAGAGATAAAAACCACAACTGTTTTGCTGCCTTTGGCTCTGATCCTGTTAAATTAATGCAAGAAAACTGCACGTCCTGTCAGCACCGAACCTAACAAGCCAAACTTTAATTTGTAGATCACCACACTGTCTTAGCAGCCATCAACACATGAGTCACAAATCACACGAGGCATTAAATTGCTTTTTATACTGCTGTATTACACACGTGCCTAAATGTGTCAAGCAGTAACAGGGAAGTCTGCACTGAGCACTTTCAACAACCCTTACCCTAATGAGATGATGATATGTCTGAATGACAGCTCCACCATAGACAAAGTTGAGCGCCGTGTTCTGTATAAATATTCTTTCCAAGTACTCCAACATCCACACACTGACTTGGATTTTTTTTCATTGAATTTAACATGTCACACTGGGATTTACAGCAGTTAGCAACCCAAATTTGAGACTTCTTAGAGCAGTGATTCCTCATGTACAACTCTCCCCTCGTCCCCACAACAATTTACAAATTTTACTGATAAAATAGCAAATTGCAACATGACTTTAAAGCAAATCCACAGTCCAGCTTCTCCTAGTACCCATTCAAGAAAGTGATATTAAACCACACATTCAAAAGTAAGCTATGTTGTGCAGCTTGGTTTGTATTTAAGGTTCAAGAACAAAGTGGTGCCTGCCCCTTTGTCTGAAGTTGACATGATTAAAAGGCTAGGTCCTCAGCACACAAAAAGAGCACCAGTTTCTTTCTCTTGTCTTCTGACTCAGGATGGGTGGGATCCCTGACACTCACCCTGATATAAAACTAAAATATGACTCATAGCTATGCAATCCAGGGTTGCATTGACCAAGGGGGAGGAGGCCAGCTCGAGAGGGTCATTCACTAGCTGAAGTGAGGCTTTGGCAAGACCAAGGCAGTTGAGAAGAAATGGGGAAGGAGGGACACAGCCTGACAGGGACAGAGCAGGGCATGGGGCATGGTGCAGAACACAGCTGAGGCTGCACAGTTGAAGGCAGCCCATAATATGGGGGTGGGCACAGTATGAGCAGGTGGTAGCAGAGGGCAGCCAACAGAGACAACCTTTTACAGCCTAGTTGGTTATGAAAATTTCAGCACTTTTTATAGAATAGACAAGAAAAGAACAAAATGGAATTAAGGAGGCCGAATCTTCCGCCTTTGTATTCCCCTATGCTTAGGGATTCAAACCTCTGACAAGAAGTCAAACATGTCCACATAACCTTCATTCTGCCCTTTCTAAATGCTGTCTATAGCAAACACACTCTCCCTCTCAAAGGTACCAAACTGATAGTCCTTATTGCTGCCTGCAACTGTGCACCAGGTCTGCTCCATCACCTCTTCAATCTGCTTTCTGCAACTAAGCCATGGAAACCTGCTGCTCTCACTCAAACCCACAGGCCACACAGCTCCCACATGTAGAGCTGAAGACTCTGAAGACTGTGATTCTGTGATCATTCCCACATGCTGTTATAAATTTCCAGAAAGAACTAAGGTGGAAAGGGCCATGACCCTAATTTTGTTTTCTCTCAGTGTTGAGGAAGGGCAGGATACATCACTGCAGAGCAGTAGCCCTGTGGCATTTAACTTTAAAATACCTAATGATAACAGAGAGGAAAAAGTGATGCCACAAGCACTGTAATGGAAATGCAGAAGATAGGAATTGAATATAGGTTACAACCCACTCAGATCTAAGCATTTAGCTTATAAATGAATAAAACACCACCTGGGGCAGAATCTACTGCCCCACCTTCAAACACATCCAGGTTAGGAACTGCTCTACAACCAGCTTGTCTCCATATGGAAAACAGTCCTCAAATCGCTGGATGTTTTTCCCACACACAGCAAAGGGAAAGTAAATAAAACATTCTAAGGAACTGCTGCATTCAGTTCCCAGAAACAGGACTTTAGCAATCTCTTATAGCTGGTTATTACAGTTAGTTCCCACCCTGCAGGCATGTGTTTAACTCCCTTTAGCCTCGGGAAGGCTGTCACGCACATCCAGCTCCCCTTAATTTCAGAAGAATGCTCTGCTTACTGGAGGAGACAACTTTCTTGTCTCCAGTAGAAGCTAGGCCAACCCATGGACAGAAGGCAAGGCACAGCAACCACACTAACATACTCACTTCAGAAGCACTGCTCCTGTCATCTGCAAATGTCCTGAGGGTACATTCGATCCCCTCATCCAGGTCATTGATAAAGATGCTAAACAAGTCTGGCCCCAACACTGAGCCCTGAGGGACACCACTTGTGACCAGTCACCAACTGGATTTAACTCCATTCACCACAATTCTCTGGGCTCAGCCATCCAGCCAGTTTGTAACCCAGCAAAGAGCCCACCTGTCCAAGCTGTGAGCTGCCAGCTTCTCCAGCAGAATGCTGTGGGAAACACTGTCAAATGCCTGACTGCAGTCCAGGCAGATAACACCCACTGCTTTTCCCTCATCCACTAGGTGGGTCCTCTGATCATAGAAGGAGATCAGGTTCATTAAACGGGACTTGCCCTGCATGAACCCATGTTGGCTGGGCCTGATCTCCCTGTTGTCCTGCACTTGCCGCATGATCACTCCCAAGATGAACTGTTCCATAATCTTCCCCAGTACCAAGATCAGGCTGACAGGGCTGTAGTTTTCCCAGACTCTCCCTTCTGCCTTTCTTCTTGTAGATGAGCGTTACACTGGCAAGTTTCCAGTCATCTGGGACCTCCCCTGTTAACCAGGACTGCTGATAAATGACGGAGAGAGGCTTGGCAAGTTCCTCCATAGCTCCCTCAGCACTCCTGGGTGGATCTCATCTGGCCCCATAGACATATGGGCATCCAGTTGGCTTAGTAGGTCATACACTACTATTGCCTGGATTATGAGGAGACTACACTGACCTCCAACCCTACCTTCCAGCTCAGGGGGCTGAATACCATGAGGATAACTGGTCTGACTACTAAAGACTGAGGCAAAGAAGGCATTAAGTACCTCAGCCTTCTCCTCATCCTTGATAACAATGCTGCCCCTCACCTCCAATACAGGATGGTTCCTCCAACCTCTAACATTCTGAGATCTTTTATGTAAATACACAGCCAGGGACAACTGTTGTCAGGCACATTTAGAACAACTTACACATTACTTGTGACACCAGCTTTTCATTCTATCTTCCCTCCACCAGACCGTAACCGCTCCACAGTACTTCAAGATATCCTTGGAGATTCCTTAGTTCACGGATCATTGACAAGACGAGACATTACAGACATTCATGTCAGCATAGCTGCCACACATTGGGTCTTAAACCCACTTGTTAAAAAACTCTGCAGCAGCTCAGCTAAAAGGTCACAGGGGATATTAATCTCTATTTTTTGGAGCATAAGCTGAGCTGATCCTTATCTGGAGTCAGAAAAGAATTTTTCTCCCAGAATGGAAGCAGTGTGCATTTGAGGAAGACCCAAAACACAGCCTGTATTTTAACATTAAAGCATTACATACACACAAACATATCCACAGGCAGATGCAGTGACTCTGTGAATGGTGTGCAAAGGTAGGCAAAGGTGGACAGTTAGCTTAGCACACCATTCCATACTTGTGTGCAACACCAGTGGGAAATGCAGAACACCCTCCCCACTTCAGCCTTCACTTAATCTCACCACTGTGCTACCCGAGGCAACAAATACTCCACTATAGATCGAGTTGGTAGCAGGGTATTTTCTGTTACTTGCTATTGACCACCCAGCTCTGCAAGTGTCAAAACAAAAAGCATCTCTGCTATCTCTCCATGTCTCTTTTATGCCTACGTGTTTTGACAGCTACACAACTGCGTCCCGTTTTCTCCACAGGCACTTGACTCCTGCACAGGATGGATGACGCTCATTAAATGAGCAGTTACTCATTTTTCTTTACTGCCTTGTTTCAACAGTCATACCAACTCTTATTTACTGCCTACTAATCAGACTTTTCTCCAAATAAGTGTTTTATTCTTCACTGGTAGCATACCTGTATTTCCTGGATGTGTATGTCCTCGAACAAATTTTACTCAGACAGACCAAGAGTTTCCACAGCTCCCTGAGACTGCTGGACATATGGTCTCACATCACAGCAGCTGTGCAGTATTGCTGACTGGAAAGCAGAACATCTGGAAAGGCCTGGACATACAGAGACAAAGACTGGTTACTAATTCTGTTTCTCATTTTGCGTAAATCAGCCATGCAGCATGATATCAGGCATCCCAAAACACACTGTGAGAGACACGCTGTTAGGCACCATCTTCAGAAACCCAGTGCTAAGGTACGACCATACATTGGCCACTTCTACAGAACAGAGCCAGGATGTCCCTCTGCTGCTGCACAACCCCAGAACAAGTCGATTGCCACAGAGAGCAAAGCAAGGAACCCAAACATTACAAGGTTTTGATTTTGGGATGGATCCATTTTTCATGTGCATCCATTTCAGTAATGAGTCTGAGCATGAACTGAAGTTGTTCCTTTCTCAAATTCTTCCTGCTTGGAAACTTTTCATTACAATTAGTCTAAACTTTCATTTCTTAGTTTAAGGTCATATTGGTTTTGTATGTCAGCTTTGGCAGTTTCAAACAGATTCCTCTTCCTTAATTATGTCTTCACTTAAAATAGTACAATGAGCCAATTTTTCTGGTTTCTCTTCAAAGTTAAGAGGCACATAACAATATATAGTCATATATAATGGAGCTGAGTCTCTTCAGCTTAGAGAAAAGGAGACTCAGGGGTGACCTCACTGATGTTTATAAATATGTGAAAGGTGGGTGTCAGGAGGATGGAGCCAGGCTCTGCTCAGCGGCATCCAATGACAGGACAAGGGGCAATGGGTGTCAGCTGGAACATAGGAGGTTCCACATCAATGTGAGAATGAACTTCACAGTGAGGGTGACAGAGCACTGGAAGGGTCTGCTTAGGCAGGTTGTGGAGTCTCCTTCTCTGGAGACACTTAAAACCCCACTGGACATGTTCCTGTGCAACTGGATCTAGGTGATCCTGCTGTGGCAGGAGGATTGGACTTTGTGGATTGATTTGGAGACTGGACAAGGGATCTTTTAAGGTCCCTTCCAATCCCTAATGTTCTGTGATTCTGTGATAACAATATGCCCAGGAAAAACATAACTGGAACATTATTACAGGAATAAAAAGCATTTTTTGCTGACACCACACATGATTCCTGCTAGAAGCTTATGGAAGTCTGTTTCTGACTGAAATACAGACTGTATTTCCTTTTCATGTGCTCGATGCATTTTATTTGGTTTTTTAGGAGGAAGTTGTTTTGAAGTGCTATTAGTTAAAAAGATTTTAATAAGCCTTGCTTGCTTTACTAGAAAGATTATCCGTTTTGTTTTGGGCTTTGGTGCAGGACAACTGGTCTGTCTTTGTAACAATTAACTGTCCCTAAGTAATCACAGATGCTGCGGACAAATATCAGGCATTACGTTCACATGACAAAAACAGCATTTTAACTGATCATTGTCAGACAGAATACAAACAAACAGAAGGCTTGCCAAGCTCCACAGCCAAATCTGTCTTTCTCTATTGGCTTTGTTTAAACTTGCAGCTGTGGTCCCGTGGATGGACTGGAAGAAGCTAACAATCATTACCTCACAGGATCACAACTTCTGTTAAAAACATGTTGATAAATAAGGACTTGGCTCAGCTCCAGCAGATCTGAATGACATTCAAATGGCCTTCTGGACCAAAGGCAAGAAGTGTGCTCTGCTCTTTCTTCCCTTCTGCAGTGTGCATCAGCAGTGGCATGAACAGCACCAGGGGTTGCAGCAGGTTATGTCAGTGGAGCACTCACTCCCCACTCAACGTGTCATTTCAAAGCAGCACACACACCCCTGACAAAACACACACATATGCTGTGGTCCAGGAAACCTAGCACCAAGGGATCTTTTGATCCAGTTAACTGCTTTCTGTTAATGGACTTTTGTCTTGCATGCAGTGAAACTGTTTTGAAATACCAGGAGTGGAATTAATGGGGAAATGTGCACACAAGTGGGAAGGAGAAGCAGCATGCACACAGGTTTAAAACTACTTTTGTGTGGAAACTTCTGAGAGCTAACCTGAAACAGAGTTGAACGGGATTTTAAATGCAAGTGAAAAAAAACCTGCTAATGAATTAAAGGCATTCGCTGTAAGTTAAAACACAAACACCTAAGAAGCCATTAAACAGTTGGTTACTGTTTTCACAGATTCACAGAACATTAGGGATTGGAAGGGACCTTGAAAGATCATCCAGTCCAATGCCCCCACCACAGCAGGATCAGTCGCACAGGAATATGTCCAGGAGGGTTTTAAACGTCTCCAGAGGAGACTCCACAACCCCTCTGAGCAGCTCCTTCCAGTGCTCTGTCACCTTCACTGTGAAGAAGCTCCTTCTCATATTGATGTGGAACCTCCTGTGTTCCAGCTCACAACTATTGCCCCTTGTCCTATCATTGGCTGCCCCTTAACAGAGCCTGGCTCCATCCTCCTGACACCCACCGTTTCCGTATTTATCAACATTAATGAGGTCACCCCTCAGTCCTCTTTTTTTCCAAGCTCAAGAGACTCAGCTCCCTCAGCCTGTCCTTATTAGGGAGATGTTTCACTCCATCATCTTTGTGCCTCTGCACTAGCCTCTCCCAAGCAGTTCTTTGTCCTTCTGGAACTGAGGGTTCCAGAATGGTCTCACAGAGTAGACTGGGAGGAAAGCCTCTCTTGATCTAATCAGAGATACTACAGTATTGCACCAAACAGAAAGCACCCTGGAGAATAAGACAGCTGCTTGCAAAGGCTTTGAACCACAATTTTCTGAAGAACTGAAAAGAGGAAAATGAAGAAATGGCTGTATTATTCCTAGAACTGACTGCACAATATATCCATCTCCAGAGGTCCTAGTGTACCAGCTTCAGACATATCCATTCACATCATCATGATTCAGGGTTACAAGCTCTTTATCAGCCAGGCTGAGTAACAGAAAACAGCCAACACAATGTATGGGCCACTCTAGGGAGCATACAGGCGCAGTTTAGGGAGCAAGAGGCTTGCTCGCTCCTTCTCCATCTTCATCTTACTGGACCCAAGCTGATCCATGTATCTCTGGTCCCTCTAGCACTGTCTCCAGGGCTTGTGCCATTAGTATCACACCAAAACCAAGCCAGTGTTCAAGTGGCACCAGCCCTGAGGTGACCAATCCCTCCTCTGACAGGATACAGGGCTAATTTAGCTGAAGGTTTCTGCAGGACCTGCCCTGAGTTTAACAAAGAGGAACTCAGGCCAAATAATCCCCATGGCCCTTCATGGAGCCACTTGTTCTCAGCATACCATGTGTGTAAGCACTTCCAGCAGAGCAAACATGCCACCAAAGACTCCCAAGATGGGCCTGTGCAGAGCCAGCTTGGGTTCAAACTGTTTATTGGGTCAAGGCTGCGTGCCAAGAAAGGCAGTTAAACTGCTCCTGCACCTGGCCCTGAATACAGCATAGCCACATTCCCACAGCACTGCGGCTCACAAGTCCTGCCAGACCGTAGTCAGCTCCACAGAGCTTCAGTTCTGGTGCTGCTACATTCCTAGCACAGCCAATCTGCAACCCAGATAAACTTTCCATGAATAATTGCAGGTTTAATGGAGTCACACATGTGTTTATAACCCTGACTCATAAGGTCAGAATTCAGGGCTGAATACTTTTCCACCTTTTGAATTCCCCTCTGAATAACGAAGTTTTGGCTCTTTAGGACCGTGAATGCATGCTTTTTTAATTAGAATTTTGCTCATTCAAATTGTTCTGTAGAACAGTATATATTCTTTAAGATATATACTTATATATGTATTGCTGCTAGAGCTACAAACACCATCTTCAGATTTCTCACCCCATGAAGAACTAGAGCTTGTTTGGTTTTCAATTATTTACACTGAAAACCAGATAAAGGCCTACTGCTGTTTCCTTGTCTTCCATTTACTCTTCTGTCTTGAGATCGTGATTAGCTCAGGGCAGGAGCTGTTCCTCTGCACTACTTGATCAAAACCGAAAGTCTCTGAGGGCACAGCACCCTGGAAGCATCAGTGTTGCAGCACTGATGTTCACTTCTGCAACCTGGTAAGCACCAGAAGCTACCAGTAGCATAAGCCTGCATGGGTTGTACAAGACATGGGGTGGGGAGAAAAAAACCAAACACCAAAAACCTTCAACTGCAATAAAAATCAAATATCTATTAAAGAAACCCAACACTGTAACATTTGATACTGTATTAGGTATAGACATTCAGTTTTCATATACAAGGGAGTACTAATGCACTGGTGCTTTTTGAGATAGAGATTTTCAGGAAGAAAAAACAACTCCTTCTAATATGCCAATCGTAAATACGTGCATTTAAATACAATATGGAACAAACTGTAATTCTAGTCCCCAATATGTCTGTTGGGGAATACAAGATAAAGACCTGCTACCAGAGGAAAGAGGAAACCTGACGAATGCCAATACTGACACCATGACAGAAATGTTAACGCGGGAGAAATGAAGCCAAATCACTTTTACAAGCAACACTGCATCTGCTCATGTAAAGATCACCTCATGAGGTGCTCAGCAGAGCCTAACTGTGGCAGGACACGGGGCACTGACAAGGGAAACCTCCCAGGGCCAGCAGCTCCTGGCTCTGTGACCGTATGCACCTACCCAGCTTCCCAGCTACGCTGCTCCTGCACAGCCCGCCCCTCGCACTGCCCAGCTGCTCCTCCTCGAGCAGCCCCGCATCGGCCTTCCCAGAGGGCCCCTTCCCTTGTGCTCTTCCCCTTCTCAGCTTCCNTCCCGCCCGCTGTTAAGGGACACCCATGACCCCCGGTCACAGCGTTGCGGCCCCACCATCCCCTCAGAGGAGGCTCTGGACAGACGAGTCGCTTGAGAGCGAGCTCCCCACTCCTCACAACGGTCTGCTCTTCGGGGGCGCCGCTGCAGCGCCCATCTCCCTCTCCCCGCCGCATAGCGCGCTGGGGGTTGTAGTTCCAGCCGCCGCCTCGCCCCTCAGTGCCCAGCGCCCAGCAGGGGGCTCTCGGACTACACTGCCCAGCATGCTCCGCGGGGAGGGGGGGTCTGCGTCCCGCCAGCCTCTCCCGCCGCCACCCCCCCCGCCT
>VXBP01005470.1:1212579-1341535 GCA_013400115.1 Rhinopomastus cyanomelas | reverse complement strand
CATCGGCCTTCCCAGAGGGCCCCTTCCCTTGTGCTCTTCCCCTTCTCAGCTTCCAGCAGATTAGCCCGCTGGCATCCGCACAGCAACCCACCCACCCGCGCTTTCCCTTACACCCCCCTGCCCCCCCGCATTCGCTCATTCTGGAGCCCGCCCCAGCCCATCCCCGCAAGCTGCCTGCCGCAGACCCCTCCCCTCACATCGCACCCCGCACCCCAGCATCCTCCTCCNCCCCCGCCCCCATCGTTCGCTGCTTCAGCCTCCCTTAGCGGCACCGCGGCCGTGGGTCCGAGTCGCCGCCTGCCGCGGGCAGTACCCTGAGGGGCTGTTCCGTCGCCGGGCCCTGCCGTTACCTGGGAGAGCCGGGGTGCGTGTGCGCGGGCGGGCGCGGGACCGGGGGCGGGGGGCGCAGCGCTGCTGCTCTGTCAGACCGAGAAGGGAGGTGGCGGGGGGCCGGGCGGCAGCGACGGGTGGTTGCCATGGCGGCGGCGGGCGCGGGGAGGGGACGGAGGGGCCGGTGCAGGCCCTGGCGAGGGACTGGGTGGAAGTGCCGCAGCCAAAGGCCCCGGCTGGCTGCCGAGCGCCGGCTGCGCCCTCCGCGTCTCATCTGCGCTCAGTGGGCGAAGACGCCATACGAGCCCCATCTGCTCCCGCTGTGGCTGAGGGAGCGGCTCGGGAAGGGGAAGCGTGTGTGTGTCCCATGTGGGCAGGCAGGCGGGGAGCGGACTCCATCTTTGCTGGCGGCTTTCATTGCTTTTGTGTAAAGGTGTAGGAACGGGTTTGGGGATTTGCTTGACATTCGGACGAGCATGGTGCTTGGTGATCATGGGCAGCCTCACAAGACGACAGCACCCGGTTTGTGTGGTCTACTAGGGTAGATGTTACTCGGCATTTCTGAACCGTTTTTTCACAATGAGGGTGACTGGAGTACTGGAACAGCTGCCTAGAGAGGTTGTGGAGTCGCCTCTGGAGACGTTCAAAACCCTTCTGGTTGTGTTCTGTGTGAACTTCTCGAGGTGATCCTGCTCTAACAGGGGGGTTGGACTAGGTGATCTCCAAGAGGTCCCTTGCAACCCCGACCCTTCTATCATTGAGTGATCTCACCATTAATACAAACAGCCCAGCCTCTGCTAGAGAAACTACACAGCTACAGACCTAAAGACGTTTCACAGTTGATGCAAGCCAGCCTGTGTCTGCGTTGCCACCCATAGGGACAGTCTTGCCTTCCTCTCTGGAAGGCAGTGCTTTCCTGTTTCTTATTTGCGTGGCAATAATGCTTGTGTGACCATCTGGCAAGGCAAGCCATGATGAAAAGCCGGTTATGTGTCGCCAAAAAATGTCCAGTATTGAGCTGGATCAGGTTCCTGAGCTAGCAGACGCTGCAAAGCTGCTGCAGGCTCAAGAAAGCAGAGGAAACACTGAGGCAGGAACAGCCCATTTAGATCCCAGCAGATCCAAGCTGTGTTTGTATGTGCAGCTGCAACACTGCAGTGGCTCCCCACTGCTGAGAACTGCCTTGTGACACTTCTGAGAGTGTTCCACTGGTGATAATCTTGTGATTGCTCCTGATAACGACATGTGATTTCTCCAGAAAATGGCAATCGTCATTACCTTAAAGTAGCAGCATGAGGTTGTAGCTCACAATGAAGTTCTCAGTTAAGTGAGACAAGTGAAATAGCAAGGGATTGAAGCTAAAAGCTCAGCGTGCCTCTTAAACAATACAGCATATGTGAATGTGTCACTTGTAATCTGCAGATTCTATGATTCTACAGATCTTGCTTCCCTCAAAATCATGTGGAGATTCTTATGCCTTTGTGAGTATTTTAGAACTGGAGCCAAAATTGTGATGAATTCATACCAGCTGCAGCTTGGCCTTCCCCTTTTTCCAGATTTCTTCGAACTTGCTGCCCATGACATCAATTCCTGCTGGGTTTTCATATAACCAAGAGCATAGATGCTGAGCAGACCTTACAGAGCCAAACACTTCTTGGGGAGAGTGGATCACAGACAGCCTGCTCCTTCCCAGTAGCACATAATATCCCTTCCCACGAGACTATGTACTTCTTATCATATTAGGCAACACATAAACTGCTTTGTCTGAGGATCATGGCCCTCAGCTAGGAAATTGTGACACAGGGAAGGATGGTTGTTTACTCATAACCTCTGCTTCTTTGGTTTGGCATTTCTTCTCCCCATCCCTTTTTTTAGTAATGTTCGAGGTGAGTGGGGCTGCTCCCCTGTGTATTCAGCACTAATGAGGCCAAACCTCAAATACTGTGTTCAATTTTGGGCACCTCACTATAAGAAAGACATTGAGGTGCTGGAGTGGGTCCAAAGAAGGGCAGCAACTCTGGCAAAGGGTCTAGAGAACAGGCTGAGGAATGGTTGAGGGAGCTGGGACTGTTTAGTGTGAAGAAAAGGAGGCTGGGTCAGACCTTACCGCTTTCCATAACTACCTGAAAGGAGACTCCAGAGAGGTGGAGTATCAGTAACACTGATAGGACAAGAGCAAGTGGCCATAAGCTGTGCCAGGGGAAGTTTAGATTAGACATTAGGAAAAATTTCTTCACCAAAAAGGGTCATCATTCATCAATAGGCTGTCCAGAGAGGTGGTTGATTCATCATCCCTGGATATATTTCCAAGTCATGTAGATATGGAGCTTAGGGACATGGTTTAGCAGTGGTCTTGGTAGATTTAGGTTAATAGTTGGACTTAATGATCTTAAAGGTCTTTTCCAATCTAAATGAATATGATTCTATGATGCTATTGCTGACCTCACTCAAAAGTGGTTGTTCAAATCCAGAGCAATACTAGTATCACCCTAGTTGAACTCCTTAGAGGGAAAGGTCGTTAAGTGTTGTTCTACACAGTTTGCTAAGACCTGCAAAGTGGTTGAGTTAGCAGAAAGAGAACCACATCTCCAGGTTCCTAGCCCCGCATGCAAGGGATATGTTAGGATTACAGGTAAGTCAGGTTGGAAGGGAACTCAGGAGGTCATCTAGTCCAGCCAGCCAATCAGACATTCATGACTTTTTTAATAAGGCAAAAGCACAGTAGCTCTAAGTGTGAAATTTCATAGCCTTTCTTGTTGCTACTGTCAGACTAACTCCAGCAAATCTGACTGGAGTGGTACAAAAAATGCTGCTTCCCTGACCATCTATTCTGCCCCCTTCCTGAAGGTTTCTCCCTTTCTTCTGAAGGTTCCTGCCTCCACAGCAGACCACAGATTAGGAAACACTAATGTTTCTAATCCGTTTTCATACAAAATGCTACTTTACAGTCATCTTTATCAGCAGTTCAAGCTAATTTGCTGGACCCTGTGTTGAAGCAGCTGGGACTACAGCATGGGATTAATTCCACTGACTGCTATGAGGCAGTGATCTCAGGCAAAGAGAAGGTAAATTGTTGGGAAGGGGGTGTGACACTTCAAGCCACTAAAACTTGTTCTACTATGAGTATATTCTCGTAGCTTACATCTTTTATTTCTTGATAGAGGCTGTAAACCTAGCAGTTCTGGGTAAGACATGATGCTAGTGGGTGTTGGCGGCTGCGGTTAGGCAGGCTCCAGCTGTGTTGGTGGAGGAGAGCATTACTCACAGCCAAGCCCCAGAGACTTATTGTGCCCCTTTCCAGCCATCTGCAAATCTGCCAGCAGAGCTGATTGTGTGCCCTCTCTCTCTGATTTATTCTAGCGAGTTCAGTCAGAGGCTGATATAAATTAATGGAACTCTTTTGCCGTGAACATTTGATTTGGTTCAAAAGTGTCTCTTCAGCTAGAGTAATTGCAGGCACTGTCAGATAAGTTTAAAGCTATCCACTCTTAGGGTCTGTGTCAGATTAACAAAACCGGTTTCTGAATTTATTTGGTTATCATTACATAAATTCCATAGGCTCTGTCTAACTCGGATGGCTGGCTCAGGCTTTTAGCACAAAGCAGCAGAGAGCTTCATTTCTAACCTCCTCCCACACATGAAATTCTGCAGGATAAGGTTGAAAACATACAAGATGTCTATGAATTATGAACTGCCCTTTGCTTTTGTCTTCCCTTCCCCGTGCAATTACATTTAGCTAGACTACAGGAATTATTGCGCCTTTGTAATAGTGTTTAATGCTTGCATGAAAACATAACTCTTTGCTAAAGGTCTTACTGGCCACGTTCAGAAGTGCTGCAATAGTGGAAGGGGATAAACAGCAGGGAAGCAATAGGGAAAATAAGGTGCATGTTTCATATTCAGGGCATTAACCTTCCAAGGAGAGTTATGCGCAGCTCAAAAGGGGCATCAGTAGACACAGACTGTTGATTTTCATACACACAGAGTAATTGTTATTCTAAGTAGATATTTTAATGATATGTTTATCAATATGATGCATCCACAAGTTTCTCTCATAGAAAAGAACCTCGGAATCTGAACCTTGATAAATTATGGTGAAGTGGCAACACAGAAGGAGTTAGTCAACATCTTTTACACAAAAAATCCTGTGAACTGTTAATAGAGAACAGTTCGAGGGACGTCAATAGGTTTTTAAAGTGAGAAAAGGAATGTACATGGGAGTTTGTATTTCTCTGGTCAAATGTAGACGTTTGCCTCGTAGATCTTTGCCTCTGAGTTATCTTTCCTCTCAAGTTTTTGTATGGTAGACAGGGGAAGATACTTTCAGGATACAGTTCCCACTTTGACAGAGGAGGACTGTGTCCTGAATGTGTTTTTTTCAGTGCTTGTGACAGACTTGGCTGATCAGCATAATTGTATGATAGATGTGTAAAGGGAGGTGACAGGAGACCCACCTAATGTATTTGTTTCGTTGTTAGAGCCATAGGGAGAGAAAGCTGTGATAGCAGTTATGACTGGGCTGCTTAAAATGATGAAGAACAAGCCAAGGACAAATTAATCGAGACAACCAGTAGAAGAAAAGACAGATCATTTAGAAGGTATGAAGCAAGCCCTCTATAAGTTAAAAAAAACCAGAGTTTTTTCCTTTGAATGTGTGGACAGAAATTGGAAGAATGAACAAGAACTAGGATATTGTGTTTCTTTGTACACTTAACACGCGGAAGCTTTTTGCATGTGTTGGAGAAGGAATAAGAAAGCAGCTTACAGTAGTCAAAACATAAAGAAAGGCTTGGACAGAAACCTCAGAGAAAGTAATGTCAGGCCCTGAGAGCTGTGTGCTAGCAGTTAAAGTGGAAGCCAAAAGAAGGAAAAAAAAACTTCATTTACATCATCTCAGTCCTGTGGCAAGACCACTAGACAGTATCAAGTGGCAGTTTCCTCAGTTGACAACTGAGAGGAAATCTCCTGTATGCATAATGAAGCAAGAAAAAATGTTTGGCAGTATAACTCTTCCGTGGTACAGTGTGAGTTTTAGACAGACTTGCTAAATATGTGACACTTTTGGAGTGCACATTGTCTATTAATGCCACTGCTGCATTAATTTTGGTCTTCACTGGCCCATCTCAACTACATTTGCAAAAGCAGGGAGGTCTTAATGATAACTGAGTTCCTTTTAGTTTTGTAGTAAGTAGCGTGGTAGGAGCCTTTGCTGAGCACAAGGTAGTCAGAACTTAGATCTTAAAGATTTAATCTGGCAACATGCTGCCCAGTCTGCACCTGTAAAATGACCCACAGCTCCATGCTTGGTGCTACTGCCAGCACCTACTTCTACGCACAGTTGCAACACTATGTGTGACCCAGAGGCAGCTGGTTTTATGAAGTGATGAGGACTGAGTGGAAATGGATACCAAATCCATAGGATACCAGGCTTTGCTAGTTGGAACCAGCTTCATCTACTGAGTCTGTTAAATCAGGCACAGCCATTAATTTTAAGTCATGACAGTGTATATTATTCATTTTCCCCTGTAGATATTTCTGACTTAAAAGTGGCAATTTCTAACAGAGAAGCCCTTGGGCAGCTTTTGCACACACTGTTTAGAAGCCCAAACCACTAGCAAACCAAAGCACAGCCTAATACATATTAATGACTTACCCAGCTCCTTTGGTTTTTTATGCATTTTAGTTGTAGTTCTGCTTTATGAGATATTAGAATATTAAGTGGCTTTAACAATCCACTCCTGTGAAGACATTCATCCAGAACACAAGATAGGTATGTTTAAAGAGCATTCTTTAACATATCCATATTCTCTTTGAGGACTGTCTTGCACAATCCCTTGACTAGGAAGTTCTTTGAATTGCTATGATCAATGGCAATGAACACGGTTGTGTTGGAGAAAGATGCATTGAGATGTAGTGTTCTGGTCTGTGCCTAAGCAGTGATTCTGCAGGGCAGGAGGTACACCAGAAGCCATGCATCCACACTGAAGAGCAGCTATTGTCATTTCTCAGTAATTTCTTAAACATCCCTCACTGATTGTGTAAAAAGTTTTGGGTAGGTAGGAACAACATGTATTACTTCAGCCAAAGTTCCTAAACAAAACCTTCAAAAAACTGCTTAAGGAGAACAAGAAAGTTAAGTAAGATGATGCTGGTGAACATAATGACCTCTTTTCCCTTTCTGCTCACCTAATATATATCCCATATAGGGGATATGCAGTGGTTTCCACATGAACAGCTTAATCTGGTTTGTATTTTGAGAGTAAAGTTTGGATGGTGTTTGGATGATAGGCATTTGGTTAATGTTCTTAATTTATCTAATAAGTGAAAAACATGATTGTGCCAGTAGAGGGTCAGTGTTGCAAAGAGCAGTGTCGCATGAAAGGACAGCTTTGGTTAAACAGATTTAAAATTATTATAACTTAACATTCTTGAGAGGAATGTTCACTTCCTTCATTGAACATCTAACTTAGATGCCTAAATTAGGAGATTGTCTCCCTAGATGTCTGGAGTACTTGAGAGTGGCTCCTCCAGAGAACAGTTCTGACTGTCTGCTTCTGCTCTGAATTACCATCTGGAGGAACCTCTTCAACTTGAATGCTGTCCTGCGCTATTCTCCACATCTTTTCCTTGGCAACAAAACTGACTTAACTGGCCTCCACCCCTCAACACCTGTTTGCACACTCAGCTTTTGAGCGTCATTCTGTTGCTTGTGCTAGTACAGCTGTTGATGTGGTGGCACTGCCAACTAAGTAGGTAAAATCCTCTGGGTTAAAAGGAACTCTGAGAAAGAAGGTGTTACTTTTAGCTTACGTAACATCTCTGATTTGGTTTATTACCTGACCTTGTAAATGGCTAAACCTACATAAACCTACACACAGGGAGTGACGCGCTTTAGCAAGAGGCAAAAATGAGTGATCAGGGACCTGTTTGCCAAATGTACCACCCAGAAAAAGATACATGCCACTTTGGGATATAAGTTAAGAAGATTGAGTCTCGTATCTAAGCACTGTTTCATTCAAGTACAAGACAACATGGAAGTTTACTGTGGTTTGTATCAATATAAGAAAGACATACTTTAGCCTTCTATCTCTGTTAGCCATGTAAAAGTGGTCATAATTTAAACAAAATAACTTAGAGCATTTACAAATGCACCAGAAAAGGTGTGCTAAACCTTGTAATTAAGCCTAAAAGCATGATGTTACCACTAACAAATGCAATCTAGTTTGGGTAGAGCTGAAGAAGTCCCCAACCAAGAGGCAGTAATATTTCAACAGACATTCTGGGTGCCGTTTACCTAGCTTAAAAGTTTACAGTACAAACATCTAGGTGTCATAGATTCTTTACAAGTCACTGGAAAATCTGGCATTTTAGGCAGTGCTTGCTATGAGCTGTATGAGATATTCATACTAGATAGGAAATACCTGTGTTTGACCATCTGAATCCTGTCCAGAGGCTACGTAGCTGTTCCTTGTACGTTGAGGAACGCAGGTTCAGTTGCCTTGTGTAGTAACCGCCAAACCCACTCACACTCAGCTGCACATGTAACAGACTACAACTTCATTTTCTGATCATTACAAGGCATTCCAGGACAGAGAGATTTGGTACCTCTAGTGACCACCACTTAAGACAGTTTTCCAGACTCTGACAGTTAAGGTATTTCATGTTGTTGCAGCGTCAATTATCCTTTTTTAAAACAGTATTTTTTTAAAAACAAGCATGTATTAGGAATTCTGGCTGCAAACCCAGTGAAGTGAGGGAACTGCTGGTAGTTTTAAATAGTTACTAATTTTCACACAGCATCTTGCACAGCTTTTTAAAGATCAGTAGTCATCAGGTAGGCGTCTTATTAACCTGTGAAGAGATTGGGTAGTTGTATTCGTCTGTGACCTTCCATAGCTCAGTCTGGCTAATTACTTCATTTAGATGAAGTACTCAAGTCTTCCTGGTCTTTCTCCATGAAAGTAAGTATGAAAACATTTCTAAAGAATCAAGTAGGGAAGAAGCTACAAGGAAAGTTAACTGAAGCTAAACTTTTGTTTGTTAAGCTGGAGCCATCCTCCCTGGTATAGTAGTTAGTATCCTCACCTGTCATGCAGGAGACTGGGGTTCCGTTCCCCAATGGGAAGGTTGAAAAAATATTTAAAGCAGTGGTTGGTGAGATGGGAGGCTAGTAAGGGTCTTCAGCCTGTTACCCTAAAGCGGGGAGATGCTGCAGCACAGTCAAAGTCTCGCAAAGATGATCCAGAGGCTCCACAGGTAGTAGCAGCCAACAGGGAAACACCGTAGGAGAACTAAGAGATGTTTTCCTGGAAAGGGGACATGGCTGAGTGCCCAGCTCAAGTGCCTTTATACACAAACACACAACAAACAGGAGGAGTTGGAAGCTACTGAGGGAAGGCTATGACATAGAGGCCATTACTGAAACATGATGGGGTGAATACTATGACTGGAGTGTGGCTATTGATGGCTACAAGCTGTTCAGAAGGAATAGGAGGGATGGAGGTGTTGCCCTCTATGTTGAGAAATAGATTGAATGTGAAGAGGTTATGCTAATGAGTAGCCATGAGCAAGTCAAAAGCTTATAGGTGATTCTGTGAACTTGGAGATGGAGGCAACAGGGGGAACCTCTTGGTTGGAGTCTACTACAGGCCTCTCAATCAAGAGGAACCTGTTGAGTACACATTCCTCTTACAGCTACAGGAGGCATCACACTCACAGACTCTCACCCTGCTGGGGGACTTCAACCACCCTGACACTGACTGGCTGCGGATAGGGATGACAGGGAAGGTCCGTGGGGTGTGGGGCATGGGCAGCATAGTGTTTGTTCTGTCAGAACAGTGTCAGGGGAGCAGGAGGGTGAGCCTGTTCCCTCGGGTGGTTCTGGCAGCAGTGCCAGGGTTTTCAGTTCCATGAGTGACACTGCCCAGAGACCCACGGCTCCGGGTGTAGCTGTGCCCTGGTCACCTGTTTAAATCTGAGTCAGGCTTCTGATGCGAGTTTCCCTCAGGATTCGGTGGTCCCGTCGCTGCCCTGCACCTGGCTGAGCTGGAGCCCTGCACCACTGTGCTGACACCTTGAGGGAGACAGAAGTTGATGGTGGCCCAAGGTATATGTGGAATTCAACAGTTTGAATTTCAGCTGAATCAAACGACGACTGAAAATTGAAGGATGGCAGCAAATTCTTCAGGACAGGGTTTCCAGAATAAAAACAGAGTTGCAATCCTGGCAGAACTAGACAAGGAGAAGAGAAAGTTACTTATGCAAAACCAGTCTTCCACGAATCATCCTGGAGCCAGCGTTGCACTTGCAAGATCACCGCTGAACAAGGATTTCCGTGATCATGCTGAGCAACAGCACATTGCAGCACAGCAGAAGGCTGCACTGCAGCATGCACACGCACATTCCTCAGGTTACTTCATAACTCAAGACTCTGCATTTGGAAATCTTATTCTTCCTGTCTTACCTCGACTTGAAGCAGAATGAGGACTACAAGGTCTAATTTTTGCCTGTAGGAAGACCTACCCTTGCTTACTTATCGTAAAATCTGTTTTTTTCTTCTTGGTGTGTGAAACACATAGCTATTGCTTTTCCCTAATTCTGTGCTTCCTTTTAATTAAATGTCCAAATAGAAGTCATCAAGAGGTGCACACTGTGTCAGCATTTGTGTTTCTTTTTATTGTGTATGGGTACAATACTGGATTTCAATGAAGGACAGTTTTAACAGTTAAAAAGTTCATTTTGTCCATCAAAACAGACGTGGATTTATGAAATGCATTGGTCAGTCTTTGACTTTTCTTCTTCTGTGTGCAGGAACATTGCTAGTGGGCTGGTTTTGCTACTGGCTCCCCAGGGAGGTTGTGGAGTCTCCTTCTCTGGAGACGCTTGAAACCCGCCTGGGTATGTTCCTGTGTGACTTGATCAAGGTGATCCTGCCGTGTCAGGGGGATTGGACTAGATAATGTTTTGAGGTCCCTTCCAATCCCTAATGTTCTGTGATTTGCTGGAAAAATAACACAGCAAGCAGTAGGCAATCATGGAGGCTCCTGGAGTGCCTTGATCACAGCTACCTAAGATGAGAAACAGAATCTCCTACCCAAAGGGATGTAGTATGTGATCTGTTGGTCACCAGCGCAAGGGAGCTCATCAGGGATCCCAAGATTTAAAGCAGCCTGGACTGCAGTGACCACAAGCTGGTGGAATTTGCAGTACTAAGGGTCAGAAGTCAGTCAAGGAGCATAGTCAGGAGCTTGAGTTTCACAAAAGCAAATTTCCAGGTCTTCAAGGAGTTAGTCAATAGGACCCCCTGGGAAATGATCCTCAGACACAAGGGAGCAGAACAGAGCTGGCAGATCTTTACAACACTTTGCCTAGAATACAAGAAATTCCCTTCCCCAGGTGTAAGAAAGGGAAGAGACTGGCATGACAAAGGGAAAAGTCCTACGTGATGAATCTAGTGGCTTCCTCTGACAGAGTGATTATGTTAGTGGACAAGGGATGACCAGTGGATGTCATCTATTTGGAATTCATTTTGACACAGTCTCCCACAACATCCTGCTCACCAAGTTGGAGTTTTGGACTTGATGGGTGGACTGTTCACTGGATAAAGAATTGGTTGGATCATCAAATACAGAGGGTGGTGGTCAATGGTTTGAAGTCCAAATGGAGAGCAATGGTAAGTGGTGTCCCTCAGGGGTCCCTACTGGGACCTGTACTGTTTAATATTTTTATTGATGATATAGAGAGCAGGACTGAGTGCACCATCAGCAAGTTCACAGATGACACCAAGCTGAGTGGTAGTGCGGATAAGCCAGAGGGATGGGATGTCATCCAGAAGGACCTGGATGAGCTGGAGCGGTGGGCCCAGGTGAACCTCATGAGGTTCCTCAAGACCAGGTGCAAGGTCCTGCACCTGGGTTGGAACAATCCTCAATACAGGGTTGGGGAGGAGGTAATAGAAAGCAGCCCTGAGGAAAAGGGTTTGGGGGTGCTGGTGGGCAAGAAGCTGGACATGAGCAGTGTGTGTGCTTGCAGCCTAGAAGGTCAATCACATCCTGGGCTGCATCAAAAGAAGCATGGCCAGCAGATCAAGAGAGGTGATTCTGCCCCTCTGCTCTGGCAAGACCCCCACCTGCAGTACAGCATCCAGCTCTGAAGCCCTCAATCCAGGAAAGACATGGACCTGATGGAGCGGATCCACAGGAGGCCGTGAAAATGATCATGGGTCTGGAGCACCTTTCCTATGAGGACAAGCTGAGGGAGTTGGGATTATTCAGTTGGGAGTAGAGAGGGCTCTGAGTGGACCTGATGGCGACCTTCCAGTACCTGAAGTACTTCCAGTACAGCCACAAGAAGGCTGGAGAGGGACTGTTTACGAAGGCCTGTAGTGACAGGACATAGGGCAATGGTTTCAAATTAGAGAAGGGTAGATTTAAACTGGATGTTAGGAATAAGTTCTTTAGTTTAAGAGTGGTTGAATGCTGGAACAGGGAGGGAGTTGAGGCCTTATAACTGGAAATACTAATGGTGAGGCTCAACAAGGCTCTGGGCAACCTGATCTAGTTGAGGATGTCCCTGCTTACTGTATCATTCAACTCCAGGTGATTTTATGGTTCTGTGATTCTATACATGCTGTTGGCTTCTTGTACGTATTTTCTCATTCAGATATTTTTCCGTATGACCTTAAATAAAAAAGGCAGAGAGGTTAAGTGTTGTGTTTAATTTTCATGGTTGATGCATCTTTAAATATAATAAAGTTACAAAATAAGTCTGTTGTGATTTAACCACAGTAGACAGCTCAGCACCACATAGCCGCTTGCTTACTCCCTGCCCACTGCAACGGCAGGTAGAGTTGGGAGGGGAAAAGTGAGAAAACTTGTGGGTCAAGATAAAGACATTTTAATAGATAAAAGCAAAAGCTGCATTCACAAGCAAGGCAAAACAAGGCAATTCACCACTTCCCTCGGCAGAGAGGTGTTCAGCCACCTACAGTAAAGCTGGGCCCCATCATGCAAGACAAACACTATCACTGCTGTGATCACATCATCAACTGAGCATGACATCATGTGCTATGGAATAACCCTTTGGACAGTTGGGGTCAGCTCTCCCAGCTGTGTCCCCCCTGGGCTCACGGGTGGGCTGCTGTGAGAAGCAGAAAAGGCTTTAGCTCTGTGCAAGCAGTGCACAGCCATAATGAAAACATCCCTGTGTTATCAACACTGTTTTCAGCACAGATCCAAAACATGGCACCGAACAAGCCTCTGTCAAGAAAACTATCCCAGCCAAAACCAGTAGACCTTTTCCCATTCTTTTACAGTGGAGAAGTATATGTATGATTAAAGGTATTAATGAATAAGAAGGTATAAGGTTGGGCTTTCCGTAACTGCAGATTGGAAAAGAAGAAAAGTTATTGCAAAGATAATTCTTCTAAAAATGCAATAGAATACTATTCTTTATTTTTCCTCAAGAAGGGGAAGGTGATCCTGCAGTGTTTCTCCTGGCCAGCTTTGCCATTTGTATTCTGGGTGTCTCTTCTGCTGAGATACCACAAAAATCCCCCTTCTGCTGTGACAAATCCTGAAAGCAACCTCCAGCACCACCGTTCAGTGTCAGCCAGCGCCACAGTTGCTGCTGCACTTTGAAATCAGAAGTGGTTAATATATCACAAGCACCTTAGCATTTCATACACCCTGCTGAAATAAAGCTGCTCACATTCCTAGGCAGGAGCTCTACCTGCAGCTCCACAGAGCTTTGGCTGGCTCTTAGATCTAAAAATAAACTCTTCCATCCAGAGATACCGTAAACTTCAGTGATACTCTCAGTAGGAATGGAATGTGAAAGCAGAATAGATGATGTTAATTGTTGTCTAGAAGATTTCTGTCCACTGCTTAGGAAGCCTTCGTTACACTCTTCATCGCACCATATGGCACCTACGTTCAGTGTGATAAAATTACACGACAGTAAACATCATTACGTGTTACGGGTGCCACCTCATACGTGCACGACAAGTAATTATAGTTTGGATGAATAATGGACATGAATGTTCTATTGAGGAATATATCAGAGAGGACACAATTTGTCATTACGGGTAGTAATTGTCTCATCTGACTTTACGGACTCAATAAGTAGGTGTTCACACTAAGTCAGTCATCTGTGACTGCAGCTGTGATCACAGGGAGGAACAGGCACTTCAGAAGATAAATGGCCCTTCTGGTCTTGGACAAACATTTTCAGAGTGATGCTTCTCAACATCTCACACAGACAGAAAATCTTCAACATTTTCCAAGGGAGGAAAAAAGATCACACATACAGGAAAATCTGGTCACACACCGTAACCTCTCTCAGATGAACCTCCAGTGTGCCTCAGTGGACCATCATCAGCAGTAAAACTTTTGGTGATGTTGGCTTAAGCAGTTTTGACATTCCTGTGGGGTAAGTTCCACCATTTCTCTAGGCAGTGCACACCAGTGCTTAATTTTCCTTAACTCTGGTGGACAATTCTCAGGTGGTTTCATGTAAATCCCCTTTGCTGCATTTCATCTCCACTGCTTGTTGTTCTGATGGGCACAAACAAGTTTGTTTCCTCCTTCTTTGCAACTTCTTCTCACATATTTAAAGACCCTCTCTGTTCTAGGCATCTTGACACTGAAGTACCAGTAAAGTGATACTGGTGGTATTTATGTACCTTCCCTCATCTACCCTTTCCTGGCCCAAGTAACCTCAGTGGTCCACTGACTCCCTGGTGACACTGCTAGATCTTGGACAATGCCATAGCGCTGTCAGTCTGTCACCCCTGAGCACGCACAGTTCCCTCTGTCCTTCCTGCTAAACTGGGAAGAGGAGGGGGCAAAGCACGTTGTTGTGTCTGTCACTCTTATGGACACTAACTGGTTCACAGGTTTTGAAGGCACGATGCCTGTGCTCAATAGGGAAAATCTGGGGGCTTGTTAGCCAGTGTTTACAAGTGTAATGTGGGGTTTGATTCGTATCTGCTTTTTTGTTTCCAGTGGCTGATTCGACAGAGCTTCCATGCTGATTTCTTACAGGGCTGTCTTCATTTCTGTAACACATTAAACAGAAACCCAGCCCTTTTCTTTGCCTGGACTGAAATCAGCTTTAGCATCTCGTGAGCTGCCCTCAACACAGAACACTACAGAATCACAGAACATCAGGGATTGGAAGTGTGGTGGGTTCAGGACCACAATTTAAGATAAAGGAAAGCAAAGCAGTGAGGTCTCAATGACATCTGGGATAAATTTGCCAGACAATGGGTGGCTTAGGGAAACCACAGAAAGGTTTATTAACACTATATACAGAATGGGAGAACAGCTGATGCAAGTCAGTGCACACAAACTAGAAACTGTGTCATAAATGCCATCACACAACCTGAGAAAAATACAATGGGAGGTCACTACAGTTTGGGCCTTGGTTCTTCTTTTAGTTTAGAGACCTGGGAAAGAGAGCATAGAATCATAATGGATTGGAAGGGACCTTGAAAGATTATCTAGTCCAATCTGCCTGCAACAGCAGGATCACCTAGATCAAGTCACACAGGAACACATCCAGTCGGGTCTTGAATATCTCCAGTGAAGGAGACTCCACAACCCCCCTGGGCAGCCTGTTCCAGTGCTCTGTCACTCTCACCCTGAAGAAGTTCCTTCTCAGGTTGATGTGGAACCTCTTATGTTCCAGCTTACAACCATTGCCCCTCATCCTGTCACTACATGACACCGAGAACAGCCTAATTCCATCCTCCTGACACCCACCCCTCAAATATTTGTAGACGTTAATGAGGTCACCCCTCAGTCTCCTCTTCTCCAAGCTAAAGAGCATGTCAGTCCGGGATGGCCTGACCTTCTCATCGCCTCGGTGCAGCAGCAAGCAACCCAGTCTCTTTCAGATCCAAGGTTTAAGGATTCCCGAGTCCTTCTGCTTTCCTCAGCCAAGCACGAAGGAGCTCTCCCCCAAACCTAAGCGCTGCCAGTCTTTTCTCAGCGGCAGAAAGGACAAACAGCCTCTCCTCCTGCTGATCACTCTTTCCAAAATGGCGGCGGCCCAGTCACAGGGCCCCAGCCGCGTGCGGGGTCCAACATGGAAACCAACCGCAGGGCCGCGTCAGCAGGGCCGCACCCCCCGCACTCCACGCGTGGCCGAGAGGGTCTTCCAAAGACCCTCTCCTCTCCTGTCTCAGCTCCAGGGGGAAGAGAAGTAGCTCAGCTCACCGCGATGCTGAAGGCTGTCCATGGTGGGAGGTCGCGACGGCAAACCTGCACCAGTCTTGCTTCTTCAGTCCGAGCGCGGTGCGCCGGCGTCCGCGGCTTCTCCAGTCCCGGTGCGGCGGCGGCGAGAGCGCGCCCGCGGCAAGTTGCGGCCGGGGTCGCTTCCGGACCGCGCCGGCGGTGGGGTCAGGCCGCGGTTCCCCCCCCCGCCCGTTCCGGGGGGGGGGAAGACGCCCTTCAGGGCCACAGCCCCCAAAAAGGGCGCGAACCAAGGGCGTGCCCCGCTCTTTATAGGCTGACCCAGCTCTTCCGGGGCAGGACCCAGGACTGACCCTGCCAGGTAACTGAGGGAAGGGTTCCCCTTGAAAACAACAACTTCTCTTCTTCATGAAAGCATGTCTGAAAATTCTGGCAGTTCTCAAACTACAACAGGAATGACCTCAAAAGATCATCTAGTCCAGTCCCCCCGCCACAGCAGCATCCCCTAGATCAAGTCACACAGGAACACATCCAGGTGGGTTTTAAACTTCTCCAGTGCAGGAGACTCCACAACCCCACTGGGCAGCCCCTTCCAGTGCTCTGTCACCCTCACTGGGAAGAAGTTCCTTCTCATATTGAGGTGGAACCTCCTCTGTTCCAGCTGACACCCACTGCCCCTTGTCCTATCACTAGATGCCACTGAGCAGAGCCTGGCTCCATCCTCCTGACACCCACCCTTCACACATTTATAAACATTAATGAGGTCACCCTTCAACGGGACAATACACCAAAATTGTTCTTAACATGTTAATTTCAAGCATATTTTTCTTTAGTGCATAAAGAGAGAGGGAGGAAGAGATTTAGCTTCAGACAGCATTTGCAATAGGAATCAGTTATTTCTGTACAACATCTTTTCTTTGAAATAGCACTAAATGATTTCCAGAGAGAGGAAGAATGTAATTTAACGATCCCTTGCACAGCTCAGTCACCTTTCATCAGAGTGTCTCAAAGCATTTCAGACAAGCCTGAAAGCTTGTCTGGTTTTCCCCAACTATTTCAGTTGGCCTAATAAAAGATACCACGTCTTCCTACACACCTTGTATTGTTTAGCATTCAAGGCATTATCATACTTGTTCTACAGATAACTAGAAAGGGCACAAAGAATCCACGTAGGTTTATTTCAAACAATGAATCAGAGCTGAGCTCCATGGGGTCCTGTTTTTCACTGAGTCTCCAGAACTTGCAGAATACATCTTCTCAGATTACAGGCAGACATGTGGAGAGAAATCTTCATCCCACTGACATCAGTGGCAGAATTCCCATTGATCTGAATAAGGCTGAAATGGCATCCTAGCCTTTCTGTAACTGCTGCCTGCCAAAATCAACTTCAGACCTGTGCATCCTTCCTGCCTCGTGCGTCACCATCCGTAACGAAGGTCCTGCAGTCGACACTGTGTCTGCCGTTGCATTCTCAACAAGACAAATCTAAGTGAGGAACAAGAACCCCTGCAATAGGAGTGGCCTCTGCACGGTGAGTGTATGGAGTGTGAGGCTCATCGTGTCCTCGCAGTGACTGCAGATGACTCTATCTGGGTTTACTCACACGCTCTGTGATGACGAAAGCTGCCCTAAGAGGAGCCATTTGGACTGGCTTGCTCTGACGTGGACATGTGTTGTTCCACTCATGGATGTCCCAGGCTACAAGAGTTCTGCTAATGCCACCATAAAGTTGGGTCTCTGCTGTCATGTCTGATCCTTCATAATTAGAAAACCTTTTTGTGAAAACCTAGAGGTCTCCTCCACTCTCTTTTCTGCTTCATCAAGATGGTGAGTTTGGGCACAAAGCAACAAAGGTACCCAAAGCAAATGTTCTCTTATGGAATCAGAGTCCAAAAATGATAAGTAAGTCTTTCTACTATAATATCTGGTCTATCATCAGAAGCCATGTTTTACACCAGAAATATAAGGACTTTAAAATAGAGATTAGAAAACAGAGAAAATGCTCGTGTATGCAGTATAATCTTCTGCTATTGAAGATGGCTGAATACATTCCTAGAGACAAAAAGAGGATTTCATAGAATCATGGAATCATAGAATGTTCCTTCTCACTCCTATGGTTGATTTGTCCTTTGCTTCAGAGGTCTTCTGAAGCTGGACTGAGGTGCAGCCTCCCCGTCGTAGCGTACTCCTGACTAATTTCTAGGAGAATGCTCGCTGAATCCGCCCACTGCCGTGCTAGACTGAAACCAGAAGGCTCTTGCTCATCTGGCATTTGTTATCTACAGCTGCCTTCCCTCTTTCTTAGGTATTTCAGGTTATGGATAAGCTAGAGGAGAAAAAGAGAGTCTTTAATACCACCAGTTCCCATATGAATCATAGAATCATTCAGGTTGGAAAAGACCCTGGGGATCATTGAGTCCAACCATCAACCCTACTCTACAAGATCACCCCTAAAGAAGAAGGGTGAAGGTACAGAACACGAAACAAACGTTCTGAGAGTAACTTCTAGGGTCACAGAAACATTCTCATGTCTTTTTGGCTGGACTAAACGTTGGTCTTGCTGTCATGTCTCCTGTTACAAGCCACTCACAAATCTTTATATCTGATCATTCTCTCATTGCGTTGGAAAACAATAGGTGGGAGTTTCTTTCCACATGAGATCTTTGAGGGTTACTTGCTAGTAAACTAATTTTACATGACTCAGATTTAAATAATAAAAAGGCTTAACTCCAGTTTGAGAAGAGTTTATTGTCCACAACCGTAGCCTAGAGACAAACTCCAGCACCTTTGGGACTCAGCTGAGGCAGCAATTAGGCAGCATTTTATTGTGATGCAGTGAGTGCGCAAAAGACGAAGCTGGACTACTCTCAAGAGCTTAGAAACAAAATTGGCTTCCTGGAGAGAGAACATAAGAAATCTGGCAACCTAAAAATATTTAAAGAGCTTAGGGCTCCCAGGGGAGAATTTCAAGCTATTGAAGTGGAAAAGACTGAGCATTTGCTGAGATTGGGGGGAAAAAAAAGCAGGGGGAGGGGGTTACATGAAAAACGAGCAAGTGTACAGGGTTTTGGTGGGGTTTTTTATACTGTAGCATGTTTCAAAGGGGGGAAATATAATAAACCTGAAATCAATCAGTAGCACGGACTTCAATGCAGCGTTCCAAATCAAACAGCCCTGGCTTGAAAACAGGAGTCAAAAGAGACTTCTTTTTCATTTTGGAATTATAAGGGCTTGAGGCCAAGAAACCATTAAACGAGGTGAAAGGTCTAGGCTAGAGGGCATCTTGAGCAAGTCTAATGAAGTCATGGTTGCTTCAGTGGCCAGGTCCCCAAAGGGTTTTGCTGTGTCTGTCACGGCGTCATTCTGTTCCTCCCGTGAACGTGGCTCCGTGGCCTCGGTGGTGTTGAGCTCCATCGGGCACCCTGCGCAGCCCCCTCCCAGCAGCCGCACAGCACGTGGCGTCCCAGTGTCAGAACGAAGCCGTGCGAGATGCGATCCACCCCACCTGTCCTTTGACGTGTGTCACGCAGACATTTACCTGTGAGCCAGTCGCTCCCAATTCCCCGGACTGTCAGCGAGGAGCAGCAGGAGCTTGCGAGGCATGATTTAGCTCAGCTGAGCGTAAATTTGTACCATATGCCCAAAGTGCCTGTTTCTCCCCGACTTAAAACGGCGTCCTAAGGCGACTAACTCGCAAATGGACACCTACGGCTTAAACATCTACATTTGCTCGATGAACACTAGCCACACGGCTAGCATTACACCAGCTCAGACCCTGCATTAGAGGTTTCTCTGCTGAGCTCAGGCTGTGCCTGTGTCTAGGCGTGAGACCAACTCGCTGAAACAGCTTAGCACATACCCCAACAGCAACAAGGGCGTGCAGGTGTTCACCTTCCTGTAGCCTCTTCTCTTTCTTCCCACCCATCCTCTGCATTGTGCTGACAACCCTGTCCACAGCTCCGCTTCAGCCAGGTTTGCAGGTTGAGGGGCAGCTATCTGTGAGGAGGGACACCACAGCATGGGAGTGGAGGAGGCTGGTGGAGGTCAGGCAGCGTGCAGAGGGAGGGAGGGCTGGGGTGATACCTGCTGTGTTGAGTTACAGCAACTCAGTCTGTGTCTTTGGCATTCACAAGGTGGTAAAGTTTGCAGTCCTGAGCTCTGAATGTGTAGTGCAGCAGAGGGATAGATCCCTGGAGATCTCCACCTGGGCTCTGGAGCAAAAGCACCTGGGACCATGCTGCAGGTAGGAAGTGTGCCACATGTGATGGATCTGTCATGAAATAAACCCTGCCACACACATCCTGACGCGTTACCACCCTGCCTCCGCTCACATGGTCTCATACAGCAGAATCACAGAATCATTAAGGATTGGAAGGGATCTCGAGAGATCATCCAGCCCAATCCCCCCACCACAGCAGGATCACCTAGAGCAAGTCACACAGGAACATGTCCAGGTGAGTTTTAAACACCCACAGAGAAGGAGACTCCATAACCTCCCTGGGCAACCCCTTCCAGTGCTGTTACCCTCACTGTGAAGAAGTTCCTTCTCATATTGATGTGGAACTTCGTATGTTCAGGTCACACTTGTTGACCCTCGTCCTACCTTTGGGTTCCTGGCTCCATCCTCCTGACACCCACCCTTTTCATCTTTATCAATATTACTGAGGTCACCCCTCAGTTTCACAGAATCACAGAATCACAGAACATTAGGGATTGGAAGGGACCTTCAAAGATCATCCAGTCCAATCCCCCTGCCACAGCAGGATCACCCAGACCAAGCCACACAGGAACACATCCAGGCGGGTCTTAAACATCTCCAGAGAAGGAGACTCCACAACCCCCCGGGCAGCCTGTTCCAGCAGTCATGTCTCCAGAATCTGCGTGGAAGCGCTGTGATGAGGAGGAACACACACTGCACTCACCCCGTGATGCTCAAGAGGACACTGCTGGGAACCTGCTCAAATACACCCATCCTGGACTTGGCCAGTTAACCTGCTTTATGCCAGTGGTCCTGTTGTTTGCAGAGAAGACACTGTGGGTCAGGTTGGTGTCAGCAGTACGTGGTGTCAGCCCAGCCTGAGCTACGAAGGGAGGTGGGTTTACCTCCAGCTGGTTGCTGACAGTGGCGATCTGCAGCCTCACAGTCAGTCTGACAGCAGGAAGACACTTTGTTGCTGGAAGAGACAAAGCACATTTTGCCACAAGACTCACAAGAAGCAGGTACAATCTGTTGTCACATTGCTAGGTTACAGGGAAATAAACGGGTTTATGTTTACCAAGATGTGACTCGTTTGTCAGTTATGAAACGCGCTTGCTCCTGCTGTTGTCCTGATCTACAAATAGTTCTTCTGACAAAAAACCTTACGCAGTGTCTTGGCCTCTGAAAGTGCAAAGGAGCTGGGCTACATTGCACATGATGCACAGCAACAGGAAAGTCAGAGAGCCTTCCACCACCTCTGCTTGTGGCCACACATTTGGGGTTCTCAGATTAGCCCAAATCTGCAGCGATGTGAAAACAAGCAGACTCTTCCCAAAGTATTTCTAAATTCACTTCAAAGTTGAGTATTTCATAAGTAGTTCACACAAAACAACCTATTTTGTAGGAGAGGTGTGATAGAGGACTAGATGAGCAGCGTCAGGGCAGAGAAGGGTAGTTTAATCATAGAGATGGCTACGGTTGGAAAGGACCTTAAGATCAAAGCAGCACTGGATCCAGAACAGGCCCCTGAGGAACTCCACTTGTCACTGGTCTCTACCTGGACTTCGAGCCACTGAGCACAGCTGTTTGAGTGTGACCTTCTAGCCAGTTCCATGTCCACCAAGTGGTCCATCAGTCGAGTCCATGTGTCTCCATCTTAGAGACATGATGTGATGCTTTACAGTGTCAAATGCTTTGCAGAGGTCCAGGTGGATGACACTGATTGCTCTTCCTTTATCTAGCCAGAGCTGTAACTATCGCAGGGGCCACCAGATTAGTCAGGTGTGATTTGCCATTTGTGAAGATAAGTTAGGTGTCACCAATCACCTTGTTAATTCCCATGTGCCTTAGCACTGTTACCAGGAGGAGCTGCCCCATGGTCTTACCTGGCACCGTGGTAAGGCTGACTGGTCATAGGATCATTAGGGATTGGAAGGGACCTCAAGAGATCATCCAGTCCAATCCCCCTGCCACAGCAGGATCACCTAGGCCAAGTCACACAGGAACACGTGGTCTTTGCTCCCCTTTTTGAAAGTGGGGTTTAAGTTTCCTCTTTTCCTACCTTTGGGAACTGCCATGACTTCTCAAATATGGAATATTGCAGGGCCCTGTGACATTCCTGAGCAGCCCATGCAATAAACCCAGGCAAGGAGATGACAGGGGCAAGGGATTTGCCTCAAGGCACAGAAATCAGGTGGCCCTGCGTGAAGCCCAGCCCAGCTCTGTGGACACCCAAACACCACCTGCCTCTCTGTAAGGCATCTGTCTACATGGGCAGACTGGCTAGAATTGCAGGTTCCAGGGCATGGATTAGAGGGAGAATCATAGAATCATTAGGGATTGGAAGGGACCTCGAAAGATCATCTAGTCCAACCAGAAGAAACCAAGTAAGTTCCCTTCCCATGCAGAGGGGAGCCCAGACAAAGCCCTTCGAGTGCCATTCTAGCAGGGAGCACTCCTTCATCTTCTTTCCTGTGATCCTCTTGTAGAAGCAACTTCCTCAGAGCGTCCCACAGCTTCCTCTCTGCTGGTCTCCTCATCTTCTGCTCCCCCTACTCTTGAACCAAGGCTGATGCCACCTGCATGTGCCTTGTGGGAATGAGCTTGTGTCTGGGCTGGTGGACTGCAGACGCCCTTTGGAGAGAGAGAGGGCCATGGTTACTGCTTCTAGAAGAACCAGAGGAGCTGTTTACCCACAGCAAGGACAGGTTACTCTTGGGCAAAAGGGAGCTGTAATGTTTTCCTGTTACAGTAGCTGGCAGCATTTCTCTACACCCACACAGCTCTTTCTCCACGGGAGCTTTACTCATCGCTGTAAGTTCACTAGAGGGAGAGTAGTGGACGAACGCTTCGGGATTCAAACCAACCCATGCTGATAGTAAGACATATTTAAACTCCAGGAGCCCAATAGTCACCAGGCAGAAGGACAGCAGAGCAGGACCCAGAACCAGGAGCCTGGGCTGAGGGGAAAGCCATGGCTAGCTGCAGCGAGGAGGGTTGTGTGTTGAGGGATTTTCAAAGCATAGACAATTTGGAATAGACACGGTAAGGACACACCTTACAGCTTTTTCTGGGCTCATCCAGATGTTTCAACTTGCTAAATGTGAGCGATGGTGTGGGGAAATGGGAATCAAATGAGTTAGCTGAAACAGCTGCATTTGGGTGCCGGGGTAGCCGAGCGAGCTGATCAAAGACACGAGGGTGCCTTTCATGGAGATACAGCATGAGATAGCTAGTGGCCTGCATCTGATTGTAAGCCATCCTATGACCCTGATTTTCCTCAGCCACTAACATGTGGATACTAACACCTTTGGACTTGATGGTCTTACAGGACCTTTTCAACCAAAGAGATGCTGCAATTCTGCGAGTTTTGTCTCTAATCCTTCTTTGCTTCAGGGGAAGGTTAGTGGAGAGGCTGCTGTTGGTTAACCCTGGCAGAACTTGTCTTACTGTTTAGCTTCTTACAGGGACTGCATAATGTTGATGTGATCACTGTGAGAAGGGAGGAATGAGCTCTGACTTGAAGGGATATTGGGGAGCCCCTGGTTCAGCCGGTTGCTAGTGCTTGCCCCCATTTTCCTGTATCACTGATATGTGAAGGGTGGGTGTCAGGAGGATGGAGCCAGGCTCTGCTCAGTGGCATCTAATGATAGGACAAAGGGCAGTGGGTGTGAGCTGGAACAGAGGAGGTTCCACATCAGTATGAGAAGAAACTTCTTCCCAGTGAGGGTGACAGAGCACTGGAACAGGCTGCCCAGGGGGGTTGTGGAGTCTCCTTCACTGGAGACGTTTAAGACCCCCCTGGACGTGTTCCTGTGCGACTTGATCTAGGTGATCCTGCTGTGGCAGGGGGATTGGACTGGATGATCTTTCGAGGTCCCTTCCAATCCCTAATGATGCTGTGATTCTGTTACCTGACCAGCTGACCATGCTGTAGAAAGCAGACACCCTTGTAGACACAGAAGCCCTTCAGGCCTGTTTCAGATTTGAACAGCTCGTGTCTCCAAAGCGTATTTTGCCGAGGAAATAGGTTATCTGACAGAGCTCTTTTCCACCAGTCCTGCCCCGCTGCTGATCCAAGGCTGCTCTTCAGGCAAAAGCTTTTTGAACACGAAGCCGTGTTCACCCGGCCGCCCTATCCCCAGTTCTGGACATTCAGTTGTCCCCCTCGAACCGTGAACTGGGGGACCCCCGCTGTTGGAGGCGCATGGGAGCAGGAGCGCAGCGCAGCCGGTTGCGCAGGGAATCCGCGCTCCTCCCGCTGCCAAGCGCCGCGACAACGAGCGCAGCTGGGCGCAGCCTGCGCACGTAGGGTGCGTTGATCGCGCTAAGCCACGAAACGACGCCTGCCGGAGAGCTGGCTGGTTTTTCCCAAGGTCGAGTTAATTGTTTTAAGGGAGCTGTCGTAAGGAAAGGGCCCTTCCCAGCCGTCGTTGTTATGTAAACTGGGTCGTTTATCAGCGAGGGCTGTCGTGGGATAGACACCAGCAAAAGAGAAATTGCTAAACCCGCATTCGGTAACCTCGAAGGAGCCCCCGTAAAGTAGCTGTTGCCTCAAATACTTCCTGGCTGAAGGGAGCTGCTGTTGTACAAGTAGCAGCATCACTGCGTAACTGTGGCGCAGGAGCGAGCTGGACTCCCGCAAGCGAGATTCCTCCCCCCGCTAAAGCTGCAGCCTGCGCCGAGGAGCTGAGGAATCCCTCCGTCCCTCCTGCTCCGGGCTGTCGCGCTGTAGCTGCAGCTGCAGGAAGCAGCGCTGAGCACACACCCTCCCTTTGTGCTTGACGAACCTCAGCACTGGCAGCGAACGCTGGTCTTTTGTCAGCAAGTGAAGCAGAAGGAGCGTGAGGCACCGGAGATTTATAGGTGGAAGGTCCCAGCGCGGCGCCCTCGGGTTCGCTCTCGCTCAAAGCCCGTTTGCTTTAACGGGAACGCTGCCGCTAAAACCCTGCGTGCGCGATGTTTAAAGCGTTTACCGCACAGGGAGCAGATAGTCTGCGAAAGGACAAGGTGCCATTTCCTACCGAACGTGTTCTCTGACCGTAACCACATGTGAATGGCAGAACTGAGGGCCACGCTAGAGCAAAGCGTCTCTCCGCCGGTTACCACAGTGAAGCTGTGCTGGTGCTGCCACGTGAACTGGGAAGGCTCTGTTTGCTGTCACGCTGGTGTTTGTCGGATGGGGGGGGAAAAATTAAAGCAAAGGAAGATCTCAAAGCCGGAGCATCAGGCTCCCTTGTGTGTCTTTCTTTACTTGGTTTCGCTTTTAATCCTCAGAATTAAACTTCTCTTTTGGAGTCCAGCTCCAGAGGTTATTAGAGTCCTGAGTGCTGCGGTGGTGCTCCTCTCAGGTGACTTACACAGATGGTGGTGGTGGCTCTAGAGACCACATGGCAGCAGGATGCTTTGTGTCAGGAATTCTGTCTTCCCTTCTAAAACGCTGCCTGCCCTTTCATCTTGCCAAGATTTGCCCGTTCTGGTATGGACATCAGCAGATTTTATTCCATCCTTTGCAGCACGAAGCAAAGCCAGGAGCTGACTCTTCCCACCCCTCGCTCAGCTCTGAACAAAGGCACGTCAGCGCAGCACGGCTTAAAACCTCTCGTGAAGCCATAAAGCCCAGCAGTTCCTACAAAGCCCACCTCAGAGACTGCAGCTCCTCTCCTACTCAGACTAAAGCGGTGCTTGACCAACTGTCCTTGTCAGCAGACAAGGAGACACGTTCTGCAATATCTTAATGAGTGTGCTGGGAGGGATTAACCACACTCCCTCACCTTGAAACGGCTTCAGCTTGATTTCTTATGGAAATGAGGGTCTGTGATCACATGGGCAGCTGTCGGCATATGTCTCAGTCTGTGCTCTTCTACATCTCTGCCCTTCCCCCAGTAACTCCTGAATTCACTGACCAGTTTCAGCAATCTCTCGCAGAGGAGCAGCAGTTCTAAAGATCGTGAAGTGGCTGCAGGAGACCTTATTGTCGTTCAAAATAACAGTGTGGCTCGACCACTCGCTTGTCCCACAGAATGCCCACCAGGGAGAATGTGGCACGAGGTCCTTTTCCTTCCCACACACATATTTCAGTGGGGTGCAGTTTCTTTCTGGATTGTTTCTAAGGTGGGGATCCCACATATTTTATTCCATAGACAATCAACCACCAAGCACTAATGAATTCCTTAAACGTGGTGCCAGGCAAGTGTGGTGCCAGGCTTAGTGGATGGTGAACATTGCACTTAAACATCACCCTCAGCAGGAGTAACATCCCACCAAAGGAAGTGGTTCATTCAAAACTGCAATGGCACCACTACCTTACCCAGACCAGTATGGACCATCCAGTGGCACTAGGAAAGTTCACTGGATGTGACATGTGTGGCAGCATCATTTTTGCATCAGCTTAGCGCACGTGTTGTACTCGAACCCCATCCATCCTGTGTGTGGCAGAGAAGGTGTCCTGCTGTCTCTGGTGGCTGAGGAGCAGCTGCATTACCCGGTTACCGGGTTGTAGCCAAGAATCTTTTCACTTTGTAGCCCTGCCCCACAAATGTGGAGTCCTGGAGCAAGCGGGTGACATGGCTTCTCTGGGAGCCCCAAACCCCTTACACCGTGACAGAGCGGGTGACAGGCATTCCCTGCTCATCCCTCAAGCCCAGAGCTACCACTTAAAACAGAAGTCTGTGTAAAAAAGGCCCCACACCTGCCAAACCACCAGCCTCAAGCTTCCTTCCTGGTTTCCTCAGGCCCCAGAACACCAAAAGCGTTTGTGCAACGCGCAGCGTGCGCCCTGCGGTTTTCTTTGCTCCCCAAAGTCGTGCCACCTCACCTCCCCGGAGCACAAGACCGGGCTGCGAGCCTTACAGGACAAGAGAGAAGAGGTGAACGGCGGAGCAAGGTGGGCTTCCACCTCTCAGCGCTAAGAAACAACAATAAAGAGGAAAACAACGCAGGGAGGAGAAGTGTGGGTCAGCGCTGAGAACGTACGAGGCCCCCGGAGCACTAAACGGGGGAAAACCCGTTAACTGAAAAGTCATCTTGAATCAGAAACTTTCACGGGTTCGGTTTTAAACTGTGACGAGGACTTCGTGCGTTCTTGCCGCTTGGCTTTTGGTTCCTGTTTTTGCTGGCGTTGAGAAAGCAGCAGGTGCCTTCGGAAGCGGCGCGGCGTGCGACACACAGCATCGGGCTGCGTGCGGAGGAAGGAAGATGATGTGGCAGAACATTGTTGGGGAAAGATCCTGTTTGTGCAGGGAGCTGGAGGACACAAACCGGAGCGACGCGGGGACGCAGAGAGACCAGAAGTGAAAGGAAATCGACCCCAAGTGCTTTGTGAATCCTGTTTGTCTGCAAGAACCTGCTAGAGCTGCTGAAATCACTTGAAAATGTGGTTTATTTGTCTTTTCTCAGGTTTCCTGTCCTACAGCGGAGGGGAGGAGGGAAGGGAGGAGAGGGGAGACGCACTTGCCTTCCGTCGCGGGTCTGCTCTCTCGTGCCAGTCCTGCAGCGGTTGCACAGGAGACTCCAGCAGCTGTTAGATTTGCAGCAGCACTGCCAGAGCAGACCAGAAGTTTCTCAACAGTGTTTCCTAGCTGTGTTTCATCACTTGATCTCAGCAACAACATCTTTGTGCTTCTCTGGAGGTGTGCAAAAGCCGCCTTTGAGTTGGTTTCCATTAAACTCTCTCTCCAAGTCTCTAATAAGATTTTCAATAAACCCATCTTTTCAAAGTCATATTGATTGCCTCGACGACGGGGTATCTTGTCTTTGCCACAGGAGGATTAACCTATGAGTAACCCAGGGTAGTTGGAGTCTAACTAGCAGGTGTTGGGTCTTTTTATTCCTGAATTGATTCAAGTGGTCAGAAAACACTTTGACCGTAAGTCAGGTTTAGAGGCCAGTACATGAAAGCCCCTGCATCCAGACACAAGTGTCCGCAGTTCCTTTTCACTCTTACGTAGCCTTCCTGGGCTCATGTGGGCAACTTTGATCTTCCAGCTTCCTGACGCAGGCAGGAGAGCTTCACTGGGTCTGTAAGCTGCAGCAGGAGTTTCACAGACTCACAGAACACTAGGGATTGGAAGGGACCTTGAAAGATCGTCGAGTTCAATCCCCCTGCCACTGCAGGATTCACTAGACCAAGTTGCACAGGAACATGTCCAGGTGGGTTTTAAACATCTCCAGAGAAGGAGACTCCACAACTCCCCTGGGCAGCCCCTTCCAGGGCTCTGTCACCCTCACTGTGAAGAAGTTCCTTCTCATATTGATGTGGAACCTCCTCTGTTCCAGCTCACACCCACTGCCCCTTGTCCTATCACTGGATGCCCTTGAGCAGAGCCTGGCTCCGTCCTCCTGACACCAGCCCTTTCCATATTTATCAACATCAGTGGGGTCACCCCTCAGTCTCTGTTTCTCCAAGCTAAAGCGACCCAGCTCCCTCAGCCTTTCCTCAGCAGGGAGGTGTTCCACTTCCTTCATCATTTTTTAAGCTGGACTCTCTCCAGCAGCTCTGTGTCCTTCTGGAACTGAGGGGCCCAGAACTGGACACGCAGAAGATTCCAGATGTGGTCTCACCAGGGCAGAGCAGAAGGGGGGAAGAATTTGCCAAAGATGCTGACTCCTTCACTTCAGGTGAGCGTTGCCACGGCCCATGCTATGATAAAGTGACTCCTCTCCTGGCCCGTTGGCTGTAAGCAAGCGTGATGCAAAGGTAGGCAAGGAAGGCACCACGCCAAGGTACGCATTCATCTGTGTTGTGGCTCTGCTGGTTTCAGAGGACCATGTTGAAGCCCACTATAAGAAGCCAGTGCATGAAAATGACTCCCCCATGAAATCAGCAGGAATTTTAATTGCAACAAGCCAGAGACACCCCAAGACTCATCATTCACTCCTAGACCTGAGCAAAGAACAACACGATTCTTATCCCACGGCGCCTGAAGTGCGGTCAGCCGGTGCTGAGTGTGGAGTGAGTCACAGGCCCGGGAGGAAAGGAACCAGCCAGGGATGTTCTCATAAACACTGAGACAAGACCGTTTCCTCAGGTGATTTCCACAGGGACCTTGGTCTGTTTCGAGCTTTCCTATGACTGACAAGTGATGTCACTGGATAACTCGGCTAATTCTAACGGCAGGTGCAAAATGGGGGGGCAAGAGGAAAGTGGAGGGGGTTAAAATCCATCCCTCATTTCAGATAGTTCACCTCCTGTCCCTCTGAGACACGGCTCTCACCACTCATTCTCTGTGCGGATGGAGCGGGGCGAGTGGAGCTGCTGGAGACAACCAAAGCCCTTGTGCGTAGCTGCAGCGAGGTCAGAAGGTGTCATGGGCTCCACCAGCTCTCTGCCGGGTTTGGTTTGGTACCCTCCAGCTAGAAGGTCCCCAGGTACAGTGCGGTGCCCTACAGCTAGGATTTCTCAGGACCGTGAGGCTCATGGACAAGTATGGGCTTCAGGCAGCAAGTCCTGCCGTCCCACATGTCCCACACGTGAAGTTGGAGTAGAATTGTTTCATTGGGAACGTGTTTGGTGTGTATTCATGTGACTCTCCTAGAGGTCTCATCCCATGCTGGGGACACACAGAGATGTTTGTCACCCCAGCACAGTTGCAGACCCTTTCACCATCAGCAGTAAGTGACCCAACTCTCCGCCAGGCAGCTGGGGGTGCACAGCTCGTGGCTGCTGATGGTCCCAGACCCCCTTTGGGTACTTTCTCTTCGCTTTAGGGTTTCCAATTATATTTATAGATATGTGAAGGGTGGGTGTCAGGAGGATGGAGCCGGGCTCTGCACAGTGGCATCTAATGATAGGACAAGGGGCAACAGGTGTCAGCTGGAACAGAGGAGGTTCCACATCAATATGAGAAGAAATTTCTTCCCAGTGAGGGTCACAGAGCACTGGAACAGGGGAGTTGTGGAGTCTCCTTCTCTGGAGGTGTTTAAAACCCACCTGGACATGTTCCTGTTTGACTTGGTCTAGGTGATCCTGCTGTGTCAGGGAGATTGGACTAGATGATCTTTGGAGGTCCCTTCCCATCCCTGATGTTCTGTGACATGAGCTGTCAGCCTGCAAACCCCCTCTTACCTTATGGGATCCCAGGTGTGTGGTTCTCAGGTGGGCACTTTTGGACTCTTGGTTTATTTTTGTGGGTTGAAGGAGCTTGTCTAGTGCACAAATTCATCTGTGAATGTGTGTGTGTGTCTGTAAATGTACCTAAACCCATCTGAGATCTGCCTGAATTGAAGGTTTAGGAGTCAGGAACAAGACAGTGAGCATTTTCAGTCCATAGGGAGATGGACTGAGAAAGAGGGCAAGTCCAGTGGAGGTGGGAGCTTCCTACAGCCTCGCTGCCGGGCTTGTTTTCTGTGCTAGTCGGCCAGGAAACTGGTAAAACTGGGACATTAAGGGCTGCAATCCCAGTTCATCATTTATAGCCTGCTCATGTCCAGGCAGACATATCTAAATCACCCTTCTCAGACACAGAGGACTGCTGCCTTTCACAACCATGGGAAGGGCTTCCCAGCTGCATGATCCAAACATTTTGAAGTGGAGCGTGGTGCATTGTATTAACTTGGTTCAGACAACCAGCTTCAAACATCTGAATCTCATTTCGCGATGCTAATTCCTCTTGCTCAATCTCTATTTCAGCTGTGAGGAATTCTCAGACCTTTCTGACCCCGAGTTATCGTTTCCTGATGTTCTCTTGCTCAGCCGTGGGGGTTCCCGAGAGGCAGCACGCGCGGCCGGCGTGTCGGAGCGCAGAGCTCTGTACCTGTCCCTGCCTCCAGCGCTGCACCCTCTGCAGCCTCACCCCTCGGCGCGTCCTGTCCGCGTGCTGCAGTGCTCCAGTCCTCCTTAAAATGTGGTTGTTATTTAAGGCTTTTCAAAAGCTCAGCCTCTGCACACGACGAGACTCCATCTGAGCCTACGTCCGCTCTTGTCACTCACGTACAGGTTCCATCTGTTCCCCCTCTCCTCTCCCGTTGCCGCTTGCCACATCCAGACCACATGCTGCTGGTACGTCGTACAATAGACATTTGTGCACACACACACTTCTGAGAGTGTGGCTCTCGGTGCCTTATTATTCACATGTGTCCTCTTGCTCCAGGCAAGTTGTATCAGCCATGATTTTGTTGGGTTTTGACACGGAGAATAAACTAGGGAACTGTTCAGCTGTGGCTGGAGGAGAGGAGAAGGGCCTTTGATACGCCAGTTACACAACTTCTGCCGGAGTTCTAATCATTTCTCCCCTGCCACCACCACTTCTCCAAACTCTGTAGTTGCCCGAGGATAAAATCAGACCCTGACATCACTTGCAGCAGCGTAGGGGCTGCTATGTTCTGTGCGAAGCTGCTTGTGTTGGTGAGGCTTCACCAGCACCTCCTACATCCCTGCGTCTGATGGAGAGCAGAGAGGATGGGACCTTCTAGCACTCACTCCTTTCCAGCAAGGCAGCTCCAGCTTCTGCTGTGGATCCCCAGCAGCACTTGTGCATAATGGCACCAGACTGTGCTTCTGGGGAGAACAAAGACTACAGAAGGTGGCAGGTAGTAGGAACAGACCCACTTCTGTCAGACACTTGTTCTAGTGAAGCTTTCCCTGCCAAAGATGGCACCTGCTGCTGACCTGGAAAGGCTCTGCTACTCCTTTCCCAAGAAGACTGGCAGGCTGAGAGAGCTGGGGTTGTTCAGCGTGAAGAGGAGAAGACTCTTGGGGGGAACCTTCCACTACCTGAAAGAGGCCTCTAAGAAGTCTGGGGAAGAGCTGTTCCCAAGGGGATGAGATGATAGGACGAAGGGTAGATTTAGGTTAGACAGTAGGAAGATGTTCTTTAATGTGAGGGTGTTGGATCACTGGAACAGGCTGCCTAGAGAGGTGGTGGAGGCCCCATCCCTGGAGGCACTCAAGGTCAGGCTTGATGGGGCTCTGGCCAAGCTGTTCTAGTTAGAGATGGCCCTGCTTGTTGCAGGGAGGTTGGGCTAAATGACTCTGGATTCTGGGATTCTGTGATTCTAAGAGAGGCAAGCAGCTCACAGCTCAGCTTGCATCTCCCAGGTACAACCAGATGCTGCTTGCTTGGCAGTCTCCTGGATGTGGCAGAGGGCAGACCCTGAAATGCTGGAAGGCTCCCGAGAAGAAGACATGAGCACAGGAACACGAAAAGCCTTCCACTTCTGTCCATGGGCTACAGCCATGGTTCATAGGGTGGCTTCTGATTCCTGTTCAACTCTGCAGCTCCCATCCCACCCAGACCCCTCAGCAGGTTAGAAACTGTGGTGAGGAGACCTCAGATCTCTTTCCTCTGAGAAGAGGTGGGAAGGAAGAGCCAACTTTTGTTTACTCCTCATTCTCAGACACAGCACGTGGAATATTTTGTGTACCGCCTCGTACCAAAGCTTGAGGCCACTGATCAGCCAGAGCGGAGGCATCAGGGATGCAGAAGAAGAGAACGAAGCAGAGCTCTTGGCAGGCTGTTGTAGATTAGAAAGGAGGCAGGTAAGAACAAAGATGAAACAAGTGATTAAAAGACATGATCCAGAGAAACAAGGGGTTTGAGTGACATCGGAGTATGGGAAAGAAATCGGTCTCCGTGGCTGCGGCTGGAGTTTGGAGTGCTGAAAGCAGAAGTGGCTGCTGGAGTCTGGACAGGAATCTGATGCTGAGCTCCCAGCTGCCTCCCAAATTGGATGAGAAGTGATTCAGTCTATTTACTGGAGCTCTTACTTACAGAATTGTCCTCTTTTTCTTTTTGTTCTAAATTGCTTCGTGAGTAGGGGAACTAATGCCTCTTGGTTTCCTGCAGATCTGTGACCCCTGCTTCACAGCTGGCTCCTTTCTCCATGTTCCTCCTAAAATAAAACAGGTGCAACAAGCCCAGCTGTCCCCAGTCTGTGCGACCTGAGACTCCTCAGTGGGCACCAGGCAGGTACATAGATGTTGGCTGAGCTAGAGCATTGGAACAGGCTGCCCAGGGGGGTTGTGGTGTCTCCTTCTCTGCTTCTCTGGAGACGTTTAAAACCCACCTGGACGTGTTCCTGTGTGACTTGGTCTAGGTGACCCTGCTGTGGTAGGGGGATTGGACTGGATGATCTTTCAAGGTCCCTTCCAATCCCTGATGATTCTGTGATGGTCAGCTAGACTGCACACACTCTCTAGACCTCTGGCTGATGGACACATTTCTCTGCTTAAGGTCTCCATCCCTCACCCAGCCATCGACTTGCACACAACCTGGAAAGGAAATGGATGGCTTTTGGAACTTCCACCTTTCTGTCCTACATGAAGTCAGGTGAAAATTACTGATGGAACCAGACATGCAGAGTGAATCTGAACGAAAGAGATGCTTGGCTTTAGATGTACAGTTCTGCTGTGGCTTCTCTTTACCACCAGCAAAAAAAGCTGGTCTGGACAATAATCCATCAGCAAGAACCGTGTTGATCCCACCTTCCATTGGGTTAGGGTCCATACCTATATACATGTATAGACTGATGTGTGCACTGGCTTTACAGAATCCTGTCCCATTTCTGCTCTTCCTAAGCAAGTGGAGCATGAAAGTACTAAAAGAGGAGGATTCTGAGCTGCTCTATGTGTTCATGAGGGAGAAAGGCGACTTGCACCCATGTGTTCTTAGGTGCAGCTGCATCCTGGGGCACTCACAGCACACAGCCGGCTAGTAGCCAAGCTGGTTGTGATCCTCTTTGGAAAAACTCAAGAGTTCAGCTTTCTTCTGGCTGATAAAGTCAGCATTGTTTAGAAACCAGAAATACTAGTCCTGCTCAAGAGCTACGCTGCGCCCCAGGCAAGAACACAAACACAAGCTTCTCCCCCCAAGTAGCAGTGAAACAATCAGGTGCTCTCAGTTCATCCCCAGCTAGCGGGTCTTGCTTGCAACTTGTGGCTAGAAAAAGCCCTCAAAATTCTCCTTACCATGCATGAGATTAGATGCAGTCCAAGGGTAGATCTGGGACTTTTCAGGATGAAGAGGAGACCCCCTCATGCACACACTGTGCTCCCGTGTCCTGCTCTCATCCACTGCCCAAAGGTTTGCAGTGAGTAGAAACACCAAGAGTGAAACTCCAACCTTAGTGGATACGAGTTTAGCAATCCCCAGGTGCAAGCAGACACCAAATCCCATCACACCCCAGAGGATGGGTGGCTTCCTGTAAGACCCTGTCCAAATGCAGGGGTCACACTCAGCCACAACTCTCCCAGGGCTGCAGTAAGTGCACTGCCTGGACTCCCACTGGTTGGGTTTCCAGTGCCTGCAACAGGCAAGCTGCCCTCTAGGACTCACTGCCACCTCCCAAACCTTCCTGTGGATGCACAGACAGAGACCAAAAGACAGTGAGTGAACACATCTAGACCTCGGACTCCGCTCCTGCCCAAACCCACTGCCTGTGTTTTCCCTTGGATGGTGCCCAATCTGCAGAGCTAGTGTTTTCCACATAAAAATGCCTGGTTGGTAAACTTCCAACAAGTTCTATTTTTGATTTGGTGAAGAAAGGCAGCTCTCCACGGAACTTCATTTTCTTTCCCTCTTCCCCCTTGCCTTTTTTTCCCACCCAAGATAAGATTGCTAAAAAAAAAAAGCCATCCATTTCCATTTGGAGATGCTACCTGGGGGCCCCGTGGATGTCAGGGTTCAGCTGTCTTGCTCTGCAGGAGGCTGGATGGTCTCTGTAGTGGTCCTTTTCCACCTTGGAAAGTGCGTGGGGGTGTTGCTGTATTTACCTTTGCTCTGGACTGACCTCCTCTTCAAGAGAGTGCAGTGGTGTCTGATGTAGATTCCAGATGATTCTAAAGCTTTTGAGCACTACGCTGTCCCTCCTCAGGCCACATGGTCACTCATGACTGTGAAGGATGCAGGGCAGAGTCACAGCTGTGGAGAAGCTGCTCCATGGCCAGAATAAAGGGCTGCTGATGTGGGACCACCTCAGAGCAGGAGATGCACACAGGTCTTCAAGGAACTCTTGTTCTCCAGCATCTGGGTTCACCTCCTTCTCAATTTGTGTTGTCCCACTGCCTGCAGACCGTGTCCCAAATAGCTGAAACTTGGAGGAGCCATCTCACAGAATCACAGAACGTTAGGGATTGGAAGGGACCTCAAAAGATCATCCAGTCCAACCCCCCTGCCAGAGCAGGATCACCCAGACCAAGTCAGTCAGGGTTAGAAGGGACCACAGGATCATCCAGTTCCAACTCCCCTGCCATATCCAGGTGAGTTCTTTGATCTCCTTACTGGTTCCCAGTTCTGATCCCTTTGCCTGCCTTTTCTTGTCCCATGCTGTGTCTCCAGAGCCCTCAGCGAGCAAGAACAGAGCTCCTTCCAAGAGGTAACGGTCCTCACTCCTTCACTGTCTCACAAACAGAATCACTTTGGCCAGCAGCCAGGGCTTCAATAAGGACCAGGCACTACATGGGCAGCTTGAAAGCACCTCAGCTTCGGGAAATCCTGCTGGGCTGTAAAAGCTGCCCACAACCCCAAATCAAATCAAGCAGGGCCTGTCTGATAATTCTTTGGCACAATCCCCAAACTCCCTGAACTGCTTTTTCACACAAAGCATTTCCAGGTGGGTTCTTCGGTCCCGTATCCCCTCCATCGGGAATCCTTTCGCGTGTGAAGACAGCGTTCCTCAAAACAAGTTATTTGTAAGAGGAGAACAAATCTGCTCCTTCATGTTTCTGGCTCCTCTAAACCCAAAGGGTAGCACAAAAGGCACAAACTGCTCTTGGTGGGTAGCACAGGGACTGAGCTAAATGATCTTCCGAGGGCTCTTCCTGCGGTGATCCTGCTGCTGCAGGCGGATTGGACTGGATGATCTTTCGAGGTTCCTTCCAATCTGTAATGATTCTGTGATTCTGTGATCTGACCAGGCAGTGAGTGAGCTGGTTTTGTCACAGAGTGCTGGTGAGACCTCCTGCCTCCCCACTGGCTGCAGGATGCAAGTACCAGCCAGAATCTCTTTCATGCCACCCTTGGGAACTGGAAGGTGTTGGGAAGAGGAAGGTGTTGATGAGAGGCCTGTCAGCAGTGTGCCACCTCAACAGCCCCTGTGCTCCTGGCTTCAGCAATGGTAAGAGTGCTACAGCATCACACATGCACCGTGTGTTGGCACGACTCAGGCTCCTGGTGGAGCAGCCGGACTGCAGACCCTTCCTCCCAGCATCACTCCCCGAGCTGTGATCTTGGCACCTCCCTCTGATACCTTCAGCTTCTTCCCGAAGACAGCCCTGCCAAACCCGGCTGCCCGATGCTCATGGCTGTGCTGGGCACTGAGCCTACTCCCCCTCAGCTCGGTCCAGGAGATCTGCTGAGACACTGTCAAAGCCGCTCTGGGCTGAAGCACAACCTGGGGTCCGTGAGTTCCAGCCCCGGCGAAGCCCCCAGAGCCCCGGAGGCAGAGCCCACACAAGGCAGAAGCAAAGATGCTCCTTTCCCTCGCCGCCAGTAGCAGAGGGCCCCACCCAGGTTTCATTCCTCATTCCCACCTTATATTAAAAACGAAACAGAACGAAAAAGAGAATTGGAAGGCTCCTCATTTGCCACCGCCTGTTGCCCCTGCTGCCACGTGAGCGAGGCGAGTGATTAATTTGTTTGCACTCGCCTTTTTATGGGCTCACCTTCGGCGCTGCCTGTGGAACTTGTCGGAGCAATTCTCTACCCTGGCAAGTTACACAAGCTCGGGAGCTTCTCCCTGCCCCAGGGTGCGCGGCTGCCTGGCCCTGCCTTCTCCCTTCCCCAGCGGCTCCTCCTCGCCAAAGGCATCGCCGGTGCGCGCTGCTCGCCAAACAGGCACAATCCTCCCGGCCGGAGCTCGGCGAGGTGCCTCTGCCATGAGGCGGTAGTTTCTCTCAGCCCGGCTCCCCGCAGGAAGCGCTGCTTGCTCTAGTCGAAGGGCAGGGCGAGCCTGCGCTCAGCAGAAGGACGGGGCTGGGCGAGCTGCAGCCTGCTTTCCGTCTGAGCTCGCCATCTTCACGGCTCTGCCGGCGCCGATCTGGGTGCTCACGTCGCGGGGCTGCACTGGCCGGGGCTGCTGTGTGCTCCCAGCTCTCCCAAGCGAGCTCTTGCTGGGGACACACCGTACTGCAGCCGGGCTCCAGCCCTCCCTGGCCGGCAGGAGCTCCAGGGGGTGAAGGGGACCATCCGCAGCCTCTGTAGGAGAGCAGGTCTTGGCGAAGGGACGTCCTGCTCCCGGGGGAGCAGAGACACTCAGCAGTGTCTTTGTGACCGCTGGGCACTGCACTGAGACGAGTCCCAGGTGCTTCTCGGGTCTTAAGAGTTCCCGTGAATAATGGGAAGCACCCGTGCTTCAGCGGGTGCCTTAACTGGGACCCAGCAGCACCTGATCTCAGGTGAAGTATTTACAGCCCTGGAGCCCAGCCACAGGTCCACGGTTAGAGAGAGACAGGGATGGGAACTGGGGCTGCCAAGGTTTGTCCTCAGCTCGCCTGTGAGGAAGCTGAGTGGGTGTGAAATGCCTGTGCTGACCTTTGTGATAACCACCTCTGGGGCACTACTGATCTCCCCAGTTTGCCCCACATCTAAGAGTGCTTCCATGTGATGCAGTGCACACCCTTCCTGGGATTTGACTTTAATTACAAGCGATATTAGAACGCACGGTAGTAGGTGCCAACCTTTCTGACTGGCTTTAACAGCTCAGGCAGTTGTTCCTAGTAGCCTGGGGAGGCCCTTCCACTCTTTACTGAGGACACAGTGTGTGTTGTGAGGTTGGTGATGGTGCTTGTACCTGCAGACACTGTGGAGCCACTACCTGGTTTATGAAGCAGGAATCAGAATAACTGCTATATAATGATTGTGATTTCTGCATCTCCAATGTGACCCAGTCTAGGTGGTCCTGCTCTGGCAGGAGGGTTGGACTAGATGATCTTCTGAGGTCCTTCTCTGGAGACCTTTAAAACCCGCCTGGATGTGTTCCTGTGCGATTTGGTCTAGGTGATCCTGCTGTGGCAGAGGGATTGGACTGGATGATCTTTCAAGGTCCTTTCCAATCCCTAATGATTCTATGAGTCTATGTCCCTTCCAACCCCTGACGTGCTGTGATTCTGTGATCTCCACACAGAAAATGTCTCGCAGCGCACCCAAGGCTACTCTGCGGAAAACAAACGTTCACCTTGGCCAGATGACAAGGATAGAAACACTTGTAACTCTCCCACTGCCCTGTGGCATCAGCCAGGATGATAAGCAGTGGAAATAAACTCACTGGAAATAATCATACTGTTTCTCCTGTAGATGGCTGCTTGGTTTCTTTCTGGTGGCCACAGCGGACAAAGTGCTTTCCTTGTGTTTGCCCTGTCTTGTGCTTTGTAACTCTGTCTTCCCTCTTAGGAAGCAACATCTTAGATCATAACAACATCCCCTTTCATGTGGAGTCGGTTCAAACAAGGCACAGACTCTAAAACTCATCGCTGACTCCTTGAGTTGATCCATTGTTTGGAAAAAAAAATCACAGAAGATTAGGGATTGGAAGGGACCTCAAAAGTTCATCCAGTTCAATGTCCCCACTACAGCAGGATCACCTAGATCAAGTTGCACAGATACAGGCCTCCAGCTAGACTCTGTCCCACTGACCACTACTCTTTATCTTCTATCCTGCAGCTGGTTCACAATCCATCTCACTACCTGATCATCCAGTCCACACTGCCTCAGCTTGGCCACAAGGATGCTGTGGGAGACTGAAGTCAAGATAGACCACATCCACCGCTCTGCCATCATCTACCCGTCTGGTGATGCCCTCATCAAAGGCTATCAGGTTGGTCAAGCACGACTTTCCCTTGGTGAAGCCATGCTGACTGCCCCTAATGACCCTCTTGTCCTTGATGTGCCTGGAGACAGTGCATCACCTTTCCTGGGATGGAGGTGAGGCTGACTGGTCTATAGTTACCTGGGTCCTCCTTCTTACCCTTTTTGAAGACTGGAGTGACATTTGCTGTCCTCCAGTCCCCAGGCACTGGGTGCTAGTGCTTTTCTGTTCTAAATAACAAAATCAGAAGTTATATTTGGAAAAGCTCCTTTGTGTCTGATGATAGCTCAGACCATCAGAGCCATGGACGTGTTCCTGTGTGACTACATCTAGGTGATCCTGCTGTGACAGGGGGATTGGCGTGGATGATCTTTCGAGGTCCCTTCCAGTCCCTAATGCTCTGTGACTCTGTGAAGCTGTAGCAGAGCTGCATTTCATGAGCCTAAAACTTAGCCGTGCCGGGGGCTTTAGCTGCAGCAAGAGGTTCTGCTTCAGAGGCAGACTTCCAGACGTGAGACAGCAAGGCTGTTGCAATAGCTCTGTTGATCAAATAAAATTTCAGTTCAGAGTGCAGAGCCAAAAACAGTTCTTGATTGCAGCCTTGAGGGGTGTTTCTTGGCTCGTGGTTGCTGTTTTAAGCAATGTGCAGCTCTACGAGTCATTACCAATGTTTGAAATCTCTTCCTCCTTCTTGTTCTCCTCAGAGATGTGGAATGAAGACTATTTACTTTCCCCTTGTAGCTCATTATGATCATTAAACCATAGGAATGAAGACTCGTACATGGGAGCTGGGCAAGGCAAGCCCGTTCTGGCTGTGTCAACATTATTTCCTGAAGAGGAGAATATATTCACAGATATGGCCAAGTTTCCCCCTTATCACTTTCTTCTCCTAACTGTATTTGTGTGCAGAGATTTCCAGATTTCTCAGTGCCGTGATACAGAGACGCTGCCTGCTGGAGCAGTGAGAGGAGCTTTCTCATGGCCACATTACCAAGACACTTAAACAAATCCCTTAGAAGCAGGATCATCCTGGCTGGAAAGGACCTCCAGGATCACCAAGCTAAGCCCTCAGCCCAACATCTCCCTGACCCCTACACCATGGCCTCAAGTGCTCTGGCTACTTGGTTTTTAAACACTTCCAGGGATGGTGACTCCAGCACCTCCCTGGGCAGCCTGTTCCACTGCCCAACCACTCTCTCAGGAAATTACTTCTTCCTCAGATCCAATCTAACCTCCCTTGATGCAACTTGAGGCCATTTCCCCTTGTCCTATCATTAGGAATTTGGGAGAAGAGACCAGCACCAGCCTGGCTACAACCTCCTTTCAGGTAGTTGTAGAGAGCAAGAAGGTCTCCTCTCAGCCTCCTCTTCTCTAGACTAGGTAACCCTAGTTCCTTGAGCTCATAGGGCCTGTTTGCCAGACCTCTCCCCGGCCTCGCTGCCCTTCTCTGGCCCTGCTCCAGCCCCTCAATGTCCTTCTGATACTGTGTCCCCCAAAACTGAACCCAATATTCAAGGTGCAGAGTACAGGGGCACCATCACCTCCCTACTCCTGCTGCTTACACTGTTCCTGATCCAGGCCAGGATGCCATTGGCCTTCTTGGCCACCTCAGCATACTGCTGACTACCTTTCAGCCAGGTGTCAGCCAACATCCCCAGATCCTTTTCCACCAGGCAGGTCTGCAGCCACTCTTCCCCCAGCCTGCAGCTAGAGTCATAGAACCATTAGGGCTTGGAAGGGACCTCGAAAGATCATCAAGTCCAATCCCCCTGCGAGAGCAGGATCACCTAGACCAAGTCGCACAGGAACATAGTGCCCTCATGTTTTCCTTCATGTCCATTCTCATCTCCCCAGCTCCAGCTTGGGCTTGTTGCCCCTCACTTTTCTATCCAACACTCTCAGGAGGCTACCCATGCAAGTCCCACCAAGGGAGATGATTTGCAGTTAGACTGTTCATTCACTTCCCCACCTCTAGAGTAAATCCACCCAGATCCCTCAAGCTCTGCTTACAGCTTGTGCGTTCTGTCCTGACCATCTCAGCAGCCCCTCAAAGTGACACACTATGTCACTGGTAGCACCTGGAGAACAACAGCTTCCCTCGCCCTGCCAGCTACAGGCCTCCCCCTGCAGCCTGCTGGCCACGTTGTCCCGTTGGTGACACCCGTGGGTTCAAGCAGGGTTTGACCCAGATCTCGTAGCGACGTGAACAGGAGCAGAGGTTCCGTTCACGGCACCAGCAGCAGCAGCAGAGTGAGCAAGCAGCTTCCAAACCCAGTTCCACAGACGCACAGATCACGTTCATCTCTTTAAGAGCAGAACAGTTCCGTTCCCAAGACAGGACAAAGCACGGGCTGTTCCTCACTCAACTGCAGAGCTGGAGCTCCACAGCCACCTACATCCCACCTGAAACCCCAGCTCCTGTCTCCTCCTGACGATTGCACCTCTTCAGACGGCAGCACTGCCAAACTTGTGTTTAAGCTCCTTTTCCAACGCGGCAGCTGCCCAGACTTGCCTGTTGGGAAGCCAACGTAGCCTGGCTTTGTCTTCAAATGCCATTTGAGGACTGATGCCCTCGCCGACTGATCTCGGGGGCCTGTGCAATGATAAAACTTTGAGTTATCAGAGTGTCTGCAAACTGCCCTCAGATTTCTAACTGGAGCATCTCCCTGGATCCAGACCCCTTGATTTGAGGTGGTTGCTTTCTATCACCGTGTCTCAACAGGCAGGAAGGAGTGCAGCTTTCATTCCTCAGCTGGCTCAGCTGCACTAGCTCAACACGCTTGAAAAGCCATCTTCACCTCCACAAACGCAGGAGTGGATGTGGATCTGCACCAGAAACCTCTGCCCGGGTAGTAAGTACCTTGTAAATGCGGGGATGTTTGCTCACCACCCAGAACACCGGTGTAAAGGTGCTCGTCTTGTGGACAGTGTTTTGCTTGGAGAACTGAAGTGAGCTCTTCTGGGGAGGCACCGTGTGTGTGGCTAGACTTCACACGGCGCGTGCTCAGCTCTGTGCTGCAGTGTGCCCTAAGTTCAGGCAGATGTTTGCAGATCCCCTTTGAAGCAAATCTCTACCCTGTAGATTCTCTCTGGTGACTCCTCAGGAGCAGTGCACATCGCTGTGTTCAGAGCAAGCCCTGGAGGAATACATGCATCTCTGCTGCAAAAACCCTTCACAGCAGCAGTTTGGGGACCACAGTTTTCATCAGCAATTCCTTTGCAGGAACTCACCCCTGTGAGGCCACCTCAGGATCACAGAATCACTCTGGTTGGAAAAGATCCCTGGGATCATTGAGTCCAACCATCAACTCAACTCTACATGTCCACCCCTAAGAACTTGGGACCAACACAGACTTTCTGTGAAACACTCTGAGGGTTTTGGGGCTGGGGAGTCACCCCCCTGGCCCCATCATCTCCACGGCAGCTGATGAAACAGAAGTGCTCCAGTGGCCCATAAGCCTCCATCCCAACAGGCTGGTGAGGCTCCCTGTCTGCCCTTGCTGGCTGCCTTTGGCACAGGTTTTTCTGCTCAGTCCTTTCCAGAGAGGGGCTGTCTCCAGTCAAAAGGCAGCGTTTCAAACTGTCCTTCCTTGAAGGGAAAGACCATGTCTACACTCTGTTACCCTAGAGCCTCCTCCCAGGACCCTACCAGTGGTTTGATCCTGCCTCGATAAACCTTCATGCAGACACCACAGGGAAGGGTAACCCTGATGACCTGGGTTAATTAAAAATCAAGTGACACTTCTCAGGAGAAAGTTCTGTAGTTCCAGCGTTTTCCTAAGATAGTTCTATCAAGTCAGGTCATTACCTTCCCCTGTAGTTTCATTTATTGTTGGCTTTGTCCAGATTCTGCATGTAGGTTGGGGACTGACCTGTTGGAGAGCAGTGTAGGAGAAAGGGATCCGGGGGTCCTCGTGGTCAGTACGATGACCCTGAGCCAGCAATGTGCTCTTCTGGACAAGAAAGCCAATGGCATCCTGGGGTGAATCAGAAGGAGGTTGGTTAGCAGATCAAAAGAGGTTCTCCTCCCCTTCTACTCTACAGTGGTGAGACCACATCTAGAGTAGTATGTCCAGTTCTGGGCCACTCAGGTCCAGAAGGACACAGAACTGCTGGAGACAGTCCAGCGCAGAGCCACAAAGATGATGAGGGGAGTGGAGCATCCCCCTGATGAGGAAAGGCTGAGGGAGCTGGGGCTCTTTAGCTTGGAAAAAAGGAGTCTGGGGGGGTGACCTTATTGATGTTGATAAATATGTCAAGGGCAGATGTCAGGAGGATGGACCCAGGCTCTGCTCAGTGTCATCTAGTGACAGGACAAGGGGCAGTGGGTGTCAGCTAGAACACAGGAGGTTCCACATCAATATGGGAAGGAACTTCTTCACAGTGAGGGTGACAGAGTAAGGCTGCCCATGGGGGTTGTGGAGCCTCCTTCTCTGGAGATGTTTAAAACCTGCCTGGACTGCAGCTTGGTCTAGGTGATCCTGCTGTGGCAGGGGGATTGGACTAGATGGTCTCTCAAGGTCCCTTCCAATCCCTGATGTTCTGTGATTCTGTTGTGCAGCATCATTTTGTCATCATCTACCCCTCCATTTCAAGACAGATCACCTACTTGCTTAATAGGACAGCAAAGGCTTTGAAGTCTTGCGGAGAGAGACCTTTGCTGTGACAGTGTGCAGTCTGCTGGTCCACTTTTACTGCCTTGTCGCACCAAATTGAGAAGCTCTCTGACTCTTCATCTCCTCTGGCTTCTAAAATAGTGAAAGATAAACAGGAAAAAGGGGAGTCACCTTCTGTTTGATATTGTTCTACTATTAAGTCAGTTGGGGCTCTGACACTAATAACTTCCTGTTTTGTTGTAAGTCCCTGGGCAAGCGAAGAGCCTCAGTGATGTTAGGTCACAGGCTGGGCTTGATGATCTTAGAGGTCTTTTCCAGCCTCAGTAAGCCTAGTGAACCTTGGCTTTTCAGCTTGAACTGAGGCAACTACATGACCAGTGTGTTCCCAGGGTTTGGGATACAAATTCATTTTCTACTTACCTTCAGGCCACAACTTCAGAACGGGAAGTCAAATTGCTGAAGATCAGGTGCCTAAGCCCACAGCTGGTTGGCAAAAAAGCCCTGAGTATTGCAACAGCTGGATACCTGCAGGTCCTGTAGGCACCTCGGGACTTGAGAAGGCACAAGCTAAACAAGTCAGCCTAGTTTTATGTAGGATCTCAAATAAAGGCCCCCACAGGAAATCATGGACTGCTGTTCACTGCTGAGGATGTGCTCAGGAGCTAGAAACAGAAGAGAGGGTCTGCAGAAGTGTGGAGAAAGGTGCCTTTGTGTAATGTCACTTGTGCAAGATGCTTGTGAAACGTGGCGTGCGCTGCCTTGCAGCACTCTTCATGTAGGCTTCAGTGAGAAAGTCTCTTCCTTTTCACAGAGTCTGTCACCCTCACTGGGAAGAAGTTCCTCCTCATATTGATGTGGAACCTCCTGTGTTCCAGCTCACACCCACTGCTCCTCATCCTATCACTAGATGACACTGGGCAGAGCCTGGCTCCATCCTCCTGACACCCACCCCTCACATATTTATAGACATTAATGAGATCACCCCTCAGTCTCCTCTTCTCCAAGCTCAAGAGACCCAGCTCCCTCAGCCTCTCCTCATCAGGGAGGTGCTCCACCTCCTTCATCATCCTCGTTGCCCTATGCTGGACTCCCTCCAGTGCGTGGCCCATGGCTGAGGCTCTGTGTAACTGGGACCCATCTCCCACTCACGGCGTGAGGAAGGACAGCCTGGACCTAGCAGTTCTGCAAGACTCAGGAACCAAACCAGCAAATCAAGACCTCAGACAGCACTGGGTTGAGAAGACTAGCAAGTGGTCCAGCTGTGAGTTAACTCATTAGCTGCAGGAAATGTGGCTAGAAGAGCCTGTCCAAAGGAAATGTGAGGCAGCTGAGAAGAAACGTGCTTGAAGGGAATGTGAACGGGCTCTTGCAGCTGTCATCCCGTGGACCGGGCGAGCCTGGGCGTTGGAGAGGAAACAAGGGTGAAAGAAATGAAATTCTGAGCGTGGAGGATAAAGCACCAGTTCCCACTGGGTGATTATAAACCAACCAGTCCTACCACTGCAGGGACATAATTACAGACTGGATCTCACAACTGGCTGCTGTCTCCTCCAGAACAGCGAGAAGCCCAAGCCAGCTACAGTAGTCTGCTCAGACCAGCAGCAGGAGGCTCTGCTGCTTCAGGGGCACCCTGAAATGCTGGGTTTGTGCAGCTGTGGTCGATCCCAGCTGTTCTGAGACGCTGTGGTCTGTTCAGCAACCACTTAGGACCATAGCAGAGACTTCATTTCCTTGCACAGCATCATCCTGCTTATACAGAAGGCAACAGCTCCTGCTGTGTGCCCAGGTCTACTGGAGGAAAGGCACCCAGACTCACGTTCCTGGACAAATACAAGAGCTAGTTGTCAGCATCAACAACAAAGACCTTCATATTTCTGTGGTTGATCTGCTGAATCACTGCTTTGGTTAGTCTCCAAAATAACTGAATCAGGTGTGACAGGACAAGGGACAATGGGTGCAAGCTGGAACAGAGGAGGTTCCACATCAATATGAGAAGGAACTTCTTCACAGTGAGGGTGACAGAGCCCTGGAAGGGGCTGCCAGGGGGGTTGTGGAGTCTCCTCTGGAGATGTTTAAAACCCCCCTGGACATGTTCCTGTGTGACTTGGTCTGGGTGATCCTGCTGTGGCAGGGGGATTGGACTGGATGATCCTTCATGGTCCCTCCTAATCCCTAATGATTCTATGATTCTGTGACTTAGACAGCTGTGCCAGTGGCACACAAATGCAGGGCAAGCAAGCCCAGCTGATGGGACTCCATTGATAAAGAAAATTCTCATGCTGGCAACCACCCAGCAGAAGCTGCAAGTAGTGATTAGGACATAATAATAACTGCAGCAAGCCTGCCAAGGCTTCTGTAGATGTGACTGACAGACAACCCCACGGAGCCAAAGCATCACTGCAGTGCCTGCTGCCTGCTCCCTGCTCCTCTGCGTCAGCGAGACACACTGCTCCGCGTGAGTGGTGGGGCTGACAGGCAGCAGGGACCAGAAAGGAGCCTCTCGTTGTGGAAATGCCTATGTAGGGTCATCAGGGTGGAACATAGGAGGTTCCACATCAATATGAGAAGGAACTTCTTCCCAGTGAAGGTGACAGAGCACTGGAACAGGCTGCCCAGGGGGGTTGTGGAGTCTCCTTCACTAGAGATGTTTAAGACCCACCTGGATGTGTTCCTGTGTGACTTGGTCTAGGTGATCCTGCTGTGGCAGGGGGATTGGAATAGATGATCTTTCAATGTCCCTTCTCATCCCTATGATCTTGGACTAGAACATCACTGGGGTTGGTGTCTGAGATCTTACCATCGACGTGTGAGCTCCCCTTCAGAGCCACAGGGCATGCTGCGAGATCCAGTCAGGTCTCAGCTCGCCAAAGCAGCTGTACACAGCACCAAACGTCGTCTCCTTGTGCTGTGCACCTGCCATCCACCCCTCTAGAGACCTCCCAGTGGTCATGTTCTTCATTATCCAAACGGTTTCATGGAGGAACGATGTTGTGCAGCACCCTAGACACAGCAGTGTTTTAGCTGTGGCCTGCTTGTCCTAGGAGACACATCCTACCTAGTGGTTTCTCATCTAAAGGAGAAGGGAGTAGAGAGGTCCCCCTGGACTCAGCACTGGTGAGGCCACACCTTGAGGAATGGGTCCAGTTTTGGGCACCTCAGTACAAGGGAGACATCGAGGTGCTGGAGGAGGGCAACGAAGCTGGTGAAATGCCTGGAGAATCAATCTGATGAGGAGAGATTGAGACAGTTGGGGCTGTTTGGTTTGAGGAAGAGGGGGCTAAGAAGAGACCTCATCACTCTCTATCTGAAAGGATACTGTAGAGATGTTGGTGCTGGTCTCTTCTCACAGGTCATTAGCGACAGAACCAGAAAGAAGGGCTTCTGCTTCAACAGGGGAGGGTTAGACTGGACATCAGGAAGAAATTCTTCATGGAGAGAGTGGTCAGGCACTGGAATGGGCTGTCCAGATGGTTGTTGAGTCCCCATCCCTGGGTATGTTTAAAAGTCTCTTAGATGTAGCGTTGGGGGATCTGGTTTAGGATCTACTTGTAGAGTAGGGTCAATGGTTGGACTTGATGAGTCCAAGGGTCTTTTCCAACCTGAATGATCCTGTGGCTCTGTAAATTCCTGAGCATCTGTCCAGAACAGGTGACACAAACCCTCTCCCTAGGCTGATGCCAGACTAGTGGAGTGAGGCTGGTGACGAAAGAGGCCGTCTGCACCTCAGCCTGGTCACCTGCTTTGAGAAGAGAACGGAGGAGAGAGAAGACCTTTTCCAACGGGACGGTTAAGCCGCGCGTCGGCTGCCGGGCAGCTGTGTCCTGGACCCCACTGCTGCACAGCTCCTGTGGAGCTATTCATCCCAAGACAGAAAGCAGGAGGAGGGTTGGGGTGTTTCCCTGTTTCACTAGGCTGCACCCAGTTGTAAGGAGAGTTCACCTTCCTTTTCCTAGCTGCCAACACTGGGTGGCACTCACTAGCTCCTCCTGCCTTTTTACAAGCCTCACTCCAAAACTCCAACCACACCGACTTGGCTCCGCTCTGCCCTGACAGCAAGTGGTTCTGTTTGAGAAGCTTTTGATCCCATGATTGTTGCACTAGAAACATCTGACTTGCGTGGCACCTTTCATGCTTCCTTGGTTTGTGGGGTTGTTAAAGCTCTCCTGAAACTCTGGCCTCACAGGGTTGCTGAACCTTCCAGGTGCTGTTGAGCCTCAAAGTCAGATTTCCTGCACTGAGGTGAGAACTGATGGAGCATGTGAAAATAACTGTGGTTTCTGCTGGAGATCTAAACAGATCTCACAGAATCACAGCATGGATGAGGATGGAAGGGAACTCTAGAGGTCATCTAGTCCAAACCACCTGCTCAAGCATGGGCAGACAAAGCTGGTTGACAAGAACCACGCTTAGTCAGGTTTTGAGCAGCTCCAAGGATGGAGACTTCACAACATCTGGAGTATTGTGTCCAGTTCTGGGTCCCTCAGTTCAAGAAGGACACAGAGCTGCTGGAGGCAGTCCAGTGTAGGGCAATGAGGATGATGAAGGAAGTGGAGCACCTCCCTTATGAGGAGAGGCTGAGGGAGCTGGGTGTCTTTAGCTTGGAGGAGAGGAGACCGAGGGTAACCTCATTAATGTCTATAATGTCATTAATGTCATCTAGTGATAGGACGAGGGGCAATGGGTGTCAGCTGGAACATCAGAGGTTCCACATAAATATGAGAAGGAACTTCTTCACAGTGAGGGTGACAGAGCTCTGGAACAGGCTGCCCAGGGGGGTTGTGGAGTCTCCCTCACTGGAGACATTTAAAACCTGCCTGGATGTGTTCCTGTGTGACTTGGTCTCGGTGATCCTGCTGTGTCAGGGAGATTGGACTAGATGACCCTTCGAGGTCCCTTCCAATCCCTAATGATTCTATGATTCTATGAATCTATGACCATGCTGGAGGAACATCATGAAGAGAGGGAGACTGAGCTCGTCTGTGCCTCTCTTGAAGGATTAGCAGTCGCGCTTGGTGGTTGGAGGGAGCTGCTTGTCTAAGTCTGGAGGACATCATGGGCATTTGCTTCCTGATGTGAGGGGTACAGTCAACGATGAGGACCCACGAGACAGCTAGGGGAATGTTTCTGACAGCACAGGCACAGCTGACAGGCATGCTGATACTGCCAGCAAAGAGAGGATGGAGTCCAGCCTCGGACTTCTAGTGCTGTCCGCTGCTAACTCTGAGGCTTGGGTCTGGGTCACCCTAAGCAGCTCTTTCGTGGACAATTGTTCCCCTCTGGGAGCTCGCTGTTCACACAGCACCTGGGAGCCTTCTGTGTGAGAAGCAGAAGGGTTTGACCTTGCGTCTGGTGCGCTCTGAGCCTGTGTTTGGGGCAGTGGATTGCAGCGTCCGACAGCTTTTCTTCGTAAGCCTTGTGGCTGAGGACAAGGTCTCCTCAGGAATCCACCCTTTTGCTCCTGCGAGGCTTCTGGGGTTGACCTCTATCACGTTTGCTGAGCTGTCAGACTGACTACAGAAAAGAAGAACCAACTACCTGCAGATTTGTCTTGTCAGCCCAGCAGAGACCCAGAAGAGGCAGAAGCCCTTAGGAGAGAGGCCCTGGCTTTGCAGGGATCACGGGGCTTTGGGCAGAACTCAGGCAGAGGATAAACCCTGCTATGCACAGGGACAACCAGGGGATAGGGAGCTGTGCTGGATTTTCCTGCTGCTGTAGGAACCTCTGCAGCAACTCAGCTCATGTTGATTAACCCCGAGCGCTGGATTCTTAAAAAGTGATTAGTGAGCTCACACTGGAAACAGAAACAGATGTGCCATCTGCTGCGCGGTGCACGGGGTTTAGAGGGTGGTTTGGCTCAGACACAGTTGTTACTGACACTGACATGAGACTTCCCTGCTGTCGCCTTCCCACTGCCTCCCCAGAAGCTGAACACCCCTTTGAACGCACCGAGTGAACTGGTGGGATTTGTCCGACGACCAGATTTGGTGCGGTAATTCCAGCCAGCGGTTGAGAGCTGAGCTGTGGTGGTATCTCAGCCTTCAGGAGAAGCCAGGGTGTAGGACTTTGCTCTAAAGGGGCTTTCCTCAAAAGCCTGGAATCCCAGAGTGGAAAAACCCAGGCTTGGGTCTGAGCCTGTGCTTGTGTCTCAGAGCATCTTTTCCTTCAGTAAAACGTAAACACCTAAAGGTTAGAGGTGGGTTTTCTCAACCCTTCTGCAGGGTTGGTCTCATATCACAGAATCACAGAATCATTAGGGATTGGAAGGGACCTTAAAAGATCATCCAGTCCAATCCCTCTGCAACAGCAGGATCACCTATCCAAGTTGCATAGGAATGCATCCAGACGGGTCCAAAGAAGAAGACTCCACAGCCCCACTGGGCAGCCCCTTCCAGTGCTCTGTCACTCTCACTGTGAAGAAGTTCCTTCTCATATTGATGTGGAACCTCCTCTGTTCCAGCTGACACCCATTGCCCCTTGTCCTATCATTGGGTGACACTGAGCAGAGCCTGGCTCCATCCTCCTGACACCCACATAAACATGAATGGGGTCTCTCCTCAAGTCTCCTTTTTTCCAAGCTCGAGAGACCCAGCTCCCTCAGCCTTTCCTCATCAGGGAGATGCTCCACTCCCTTCAGCACCCTTGTGGCTCTGTGCTGGACTCTCTCCAGCAGCTCCATGCCCTCCTAGAACGTATTCCTGCCATGAACTACCCTCTATTTGTGCTGCAGCCGCTCCCTGCAGGTCTCAGGGTTACCAGGAGCACTAAGCAGCTCTCAGACAGCAACTGCCATCACGCTTGGGCGGCTGTGACGGGCTGCAGCCACGCTGCCCCTCCGCATCCGCAGCAGCGCAGCGTGTTCGGGGGTGGTGCAGGGCCAGCGAAGGCGGCGCGACCGTGCGTGCTTTCCCAAATCTGATCTGACGTCCTCCTGGCTGTCGTAGCATCCGAAGAGCAAAGTGCACACGCGGGCTGGTGGTAGCAGGGCTGCCTGATGACTAATAGCTGCTCTAACAGGAGAAGCATCGCAGCACATGGGGAGAACAAGAGCGGGCTCCCTTTGATCTGCAGCGCGCAGGCAGGGAGGGAGCTGCCAGGACTCCTGCTTTCTTCTTCCTTTCTGAGGTTAAACCTCACATCTCCTGCTCAAAGCCTCTGGCAGGCCTCCACTTACAAATATAACTGCTATTTATTATTTATACAGCAGCAGAGAAGGGCGACTGCTTCACGACTGCGTAACAAAACAGGTCACTGCTCCCTGTGTGCTTTGAAGCCCAGGACCTGGTCTGCTGGAGGTAGCAGATGGGGCTGCAGGCACGGCAGTGGAGCTGCCGAGGTGGATCCCTTTGCTCAGACTGGATTTAAGGTTGCACATCAATATGAGAAGGAACTTCTTCATAGCAAGGGTGATAGAGCGCTGGAAGGGGCTGCCCAGGGGGGTTGTGGAGTCTCCTTCTTTGGAGACGTTTAAAACCTGCCTGGATGTGTTCCTGTGTGACTTGGTCTAGGTGATCCTGCTGTGGCAGGGGGATTCGACTAGATCTTTCGAGGTCCATTCCAACCCCTAACGTTCTGTGATTCTGTGACTTTGTGATCTGTCACTCATCTTGTGGCCAGCCCAGCCTCAACCACGACAGCTTGGCCCCCAGGGACCCCACAACATGGACCTCAGTGATACTCAGGGGCCAAGGCAGATGCACTCATAGGACTTGCCCTGGTACTCACATATTTTGGGGCACACAGAGAGTGCTGGTGGTCCTCATGCACTGCCTGAGCAGCTCACAGAGATGTTGTCTCCCACAGTCTACTGGGGAAACCACCACGGTGGTCCAAATGCCAAGACAGACTCACAAGAGCATTAGGGACTGGAAGGGACCTATAAAGATCATCTAGTCCAATCCCCCCACCACAGCAGGATCACTAGACACGTCGCACAGAAACCCCCCCACACCTGATGACAAAGATCTGCACCAAAAGGCTGGGACACCCTCTGCCATGGCAGCCCAGGCTCTCTGGGAGAGCAAACAGTCAGTGCTGGACCTACAGCAGCTCACCCGGACCTCGGCTCTGCCTCTAGGGCTCCCTGTCCAAGTAATTCAGGAACATCTCCCCAGCCCCCACCCAAATGCAGCCACGTCTTTTACACAAGTGTTCAGCAAATGTGACCTCTGTGTTTGGTACCTTTCAGCCATCGATCACGCTGATGTGTTTCTCCTTTGGACACAGAGTCATTACATCTGAACGTTTACGGCTGGGCTTTGAAGCGGATGCTCTCGGAGATGAAGGAGAAAGTTCACACTTCTTCTATTGCTTCCAGCCCCTCTGGCTGCAGACCAGATAAGGCAGCAAGGCCCTCAGCTTACAAGTGATGACTCTTTTTGCAGCCAGGGAAAGCAAAAAAAAAGTCTTAAATTAATAATAATAGTAATAATAACAACTACAATATTAATGATAACAATAGTAATAGTAATAGAATCATTAGGAATTGGAAGGGACCTTGAAAGACCATCTAGTCCAATCCCCCTGACACAGCAGGATCACCTAGACCAAGTTTTGGGGGGCATGGTGAGAGCTGGGATCCTCACAGCCAGTGCCAGCCACACGTGGAGTAACCAAGGCATGAAAGGGCTTTGGAGAGGGATAGGATTTTCCAGGGCTTCATCCAGCCAGCTTTGGGAACCCTCTAGACTAGGCAGAGATGCTTGTGCTTGCCCACATCCCTCTGAGCCTCTTCACTTGAAAGTGGCTTTTCCCTGTGACCACCCCAGCCACAGGACAGGCCAAGAGAAGAGATGCTGGGAAGATCCATGTGCACCCCCAGGTGGGGTTACCTGCGCCTGTGCTAGGAAGATGTGACACGTAGTTGTCACTGGAAGAAGAGGAGGCTGAGAGGAGACCTCATCACTCTCTACAACTACCTGAAAGGATGTTGTGGAGAGGCTGGTGCTGGTCTCTTCTCACAAGCAATTAGTGACAGAACAAGAGGGAAGGGGATCAAGCTACAACAGAGGAGGTTTAGACTTAATACTAGGAAGAATTTTATCATAGAAGAGGTGGTCAGGCACTGGAACGAGCTTCCCAGGGAGGTGGTTGAGTCCCCATTCCTGGATGTGTTTAAAGATCATTTGGATGAGGCCTTGAGGGATCTGCTTTAGGGGTGACCTTGTAAGGTAGGGTAGATGGCTGGACTCGATGGTCCCGGGGGTCTTTTCCAACCAGAGTGGTTCTGTGAAGCACGAGGCCATCCCTTGGGGTACTGATGGCACCAGGCCATCCCTTCCTGCTGTCTCTGCTGCCCGCTCACTCCCATTCCCAGAGGGCAGCACATCCGAAAGCAAAGCCACGTACCGCTCGGAGAAGACACTCTGCACAACACCAGCTTGTTCCCCATCTCCGCTGCGGGGTAACGTGTTTCTCACCACAAAGCGATCCTAGCGCCAGCTGCAGAGCAGGCTGGAGCGGCCGCTGAGAGGTGCGGGGCTCTGCATCCCATTAGGGCCACCCGAGGAAGCTGGACAGGGTTTTTATTAAAGCGAGCTCAGAGCCGACGCTTCAAGAAGTGCTTTTTTGAACTGGGAGCTGAACCTCATGTTTGGTGCCCTGCCAAGCTGGGGAGAGCGCGAGGAGGGGAAGGAGATGTATTTTTGGACTGCGTGTCTGCGAACAGGCTGTTAGATAAAATTAAAGAGGCTGTTTGCAAAGAATCCTCCGACGGTGAAGCAGATGTGGAGGCCCAGGTTTACGAGGAGATGTTTTTCTGGTGTTTGCATGAGCCACGGTCTTCATTCAGGACTTCCCTCACGCTGTAGCTGTTTGTTGGTTTGGGGCTGGTTGCCTCTAATGTGATTATCCTGAGTGGAGCTGGCACCATGCCCTCGTCCTTCGCCATAAAGTTCTTTGTTTACTCGTGTTGTGGTAACCGGAGAGCTGCCCTCGGACTGCGCTTCCTCGGATGCTGGTCATTTCCTACCAGAGCACTTGGGGCCGTGTCCTGGTTTCGTTGGACCACGTCAGGGCATTTGACACAGCAAGAGGAGCGGAATGTCAGCATTTCATGGTTTCCTTGCCATCGCACTCGTGGACGGTGAACACTTTGGCTTCTGCAAGCCACTCCGTAGGTGCCCAGAAGACCTTCTTTCACTCAAACCCCATAGTGCAGAGACTCCCTGTCCTGCCCATGGCTGGCCTGACCCACAAGCAAAACAAACTTGCAGGAGGTGATGAAGCTTAGTCACAGAGCCACAGACCACTCTGGGTTGGAGGGGACTTTTAAATTACATCTACCAATCCCCTGCAGTGAGCATGGACATAGAACCATAGAATCATAAGAGATTAGAAGGGACCTCGAAAGATCATCCAGTCCAATTCCTCTGACACAGCAGGATCACCTAGATCAAGTCACACAGGAACACATCCAGGTGGGTTTTAAACGTCTCGAGAGGAGACTCCACAATCCCCCTGGGAAGCCTGTTCCAGTGCTCTGTCACCCTCACTGTGAAGAAGTTCCTTCTCATATTGATGTGGAACCTCCTCTGTTCCAGCTCACACCCACTGCCCCCTGTCCTATCACTAGATGCCCCTGAGCAGAGCCTGGCTCCATTCTCCTGACACTCACCCTTCACATATTTATAAACATTAATGAGGTCACCCCTCAGTCTCCTCTTCTCCAAGCTAAAGAGATCCAGCTCCCTCAGCCTCCCCTCATAAGGAAGGCGCTCCACTTCCTTCATCATCCTTGTTGCCCTATGCTGGGCTCCCTCCAGCAGCTCCACATCCCTTTTGAACTGAGGGGCCCAGAACTGGATGCAATGCTCCAGATGTGGTCTCACCAGTGCAGAGTAGATGAGGAGAAGAACCTCTCTCAACGTGCTAAACACCCTTCTCCAACATCTTCAAGTAGACTGAGTTGCTCAGAGCCCTTTTCAGCCTGACATTGAACGTAAGTGGGGCATTTACCTCCTCTTCAGGCAGATCACAAAATCATAGAAACATTCAGGTTGCCAAAGACCTGGGGATCATTGAGTCCAACCATCAACCCTACTCTACAAGTAGATCCTAAACCAGATCCCCCAACACTACATCTAAATGAATTTTAAACACATCCAGGGGTGAGGACTCAACCTACACCCTGGGCAGCCCATTCCACTGCCTGACCACTCTCTTTGTGAAGAATTTCTTCCTGATGTCCAGTCTAACCTTCCCTGTTGAAGCTTGAAGCCCTTCCCTCTGGTTCTGTCACTAATGACCTGTGAGAAGAGACCAGCACCAACATCTCTGCAATGTTCTTTCAGATAGTTGTAGAGAGCAATGAGGTCTCCCCTCAGCCTCCTCTTCCTCAAACTAACCAGCCCCAACTCTCTCCATCTCTCCTCATCAGATTTATTCTCCAAGCCCTTCATCAGCTTCGTTGCCCTCCTGGGCACTCACTCCAGCACCTCGATGTCTCCCTTGTACTGAGGTGCCCAAAACTGGACCCAGTCCTCAAGGTGCAGCCTCCCCAGTGCCGAGTCCAGATCCCCAGAGCAAATTCTGATTTATTCTGGTACAGAACGGGAACTGATTTTTCTGCTGGACCGACGTTACTCTGCACTGAGCTGTGCTTCACATCCAAGACACCTACTCGGGCTTGTGCTTAACGTTACGTAGATGCGCGGAGCGTGTTTAATAGAAGCTCCCGCAGCCCGCGATGTGTTTTAAGAGCACGCTGCTTTCTGGAGCGTTGCAGCAGCGAGGGTGTCGCTGGGCTTTTACAAGACAAACCAAGAGTGGTTTTAACTGGAGACATATTATCGCTAATTGCACGCGGCCGGGCTTTGCGCCGGCTTGCCGGTCCTCCTCGGAACGGCACCTCCTTGGGTCCTGCACCGAGTCCTGCCTTCCTCAAGGCGCAGAGAGCGACTTTAAAGAAAGGAGCCCACCACGGTTGTCATGGTCTCTATCTCCAGCAGGGCATCGCATATGGAAGTCGCGGTATTTGATGGCAAATGTTCCGCTTTGACATTACAGGAGAAGTTAAGTGGGAAGGTGTCAGCCTTGGCCAAGAGTTTCACAAGTGCCAGAGGCAGAACAGGCTCCTTTGGGCTCTTTTAAACCTCCTCCTCCTCCTCCAAGAGGAGAAACTCACAATCTGGACTCAATTGAACCTTAAGACCGTAAAATTCCAGGTTGCAATAAATCTTCACTTTATAGAAATGCATCCAGCACATATCAAAACAGACACTGTAGAATAAATCAAACACAGAATCACAGAATCATTTGGGATTGGAAGGGACCTCAAAAGATTATCTAGTCCAATCCCCCTGCCACAGCAGGAGCACCTAGACAAAGTCACACAGGAACACATCCAGGAGGGTCTTAAACGTCTCCACACGTGTGGGTCACACACTCCGCTGGGTGCCTCACCAAAACCGATGGGATGAGGAGGTGCAGTTTTGCTACCTCCTCCTTGTAGCCACCCTGGGTGCCCACCTGGAACGTAAGCAAATCAGGGAAAGGGCTGCCAGTTCCACTAGCATGTCCTTTCCTGGCTGGACAAGCCAACCTCCAGCCAGCATCCCCGTGGATGGGGGTGGATGCCTGCGCTCAGGCCAGGGGCATCGATGGGGTGCAGGGTAGTGATGTGGGCATCCCACAGGTCTTCCCTTCAGGAGGGGCCCAGCGAAGCAGGCACTAACTCCTCCAGCCCCAGAAGCCTTGAGGCCATAGAGAGCAAAAGCACCATAAGTCAAAGGGAGAGAAAAGCAGAGCAGCATTTGGAGGTGGGATTTGCCTGCCCCTTCCCATAAAGTTGTAACGCAAAGCCAAAACCGAAAGCAGCTGGGGTCACACTGCAGAGGAACGAGCTCTAACAAGGTCTTTTCCAGGGCTTTAAAAAAAGCTCTGCTCGGGATGTAATCCTGACACTTCCTGGCTCGCTGGCAGTTTCCTCAGATCAAGCACTCGGACCGCCAGGGAGTCATCACCAGCATCTTGTGTCTGTCGCTCCGCCCCAGCGGGTGCAGAGGAGAGGAGCGGGGTTCCAGGCAGATGGGATGGGGGGAGCAACCTGCACCCCCCCATCCCCAACTCCTCAGCCCGGCCGGGTGAGACACTGAGCACCCACCTCCCCTTTTACAAACCGCCCTAAAGGCTGAAGAGTGAGATTTAAGGTTCCTGGCTGGCGGTCCTACATGCAGCAGCTCTGGAAGAGAGACTAAAGCCTGTGAAGACCCCAGCAGGGACAGACCCTCGGATTTTAGAATGAGAAGTCATCTCATTTTAAAATTCTGTTTTGTTATAGAAATTTTACTAATTTCCAGATGACTTGCTGGAGCAGTCATGGCCAAGTCTGTAGACGTTCACGATCTTCACACCACGAAACTAGAAAGCTGAGGGGGAGAAAACAGATGCAGCCTACTTGCTTTATTAGCATTTCACCAAAGTATTTCAGCTTGCATCCAGAATTCACTTCATATCTTCTGATTCCTGTGATTTCAAGCAGCCCCAGGAAATCAGCACTGAGATGAGCACTGGAACAAAGGAGGTTCCACATCAATATGAGAAGGAACTTCTTCACAGTGAGGCTGATGGAACAGTGGAACAGGCTGCCCAGAGAGGTTGTGGAGTCTCCTTCTCTGGAGACATTTAAAACCCGCCTGGACTTGTTCATGTGCGACTTGGTCTAGGTGATCCTGGCTGTGGCAGGGGGATCGGACTAGATGATCTCTCGAGGTCCCTCCCAATCCCTAATGTTCTGTGATTCTCATGGAGTTTCCCACATATGTCTTCTAAAGAGACTTGAAACAGTCTGGAGTTCTAAGTTTCTGAATAAGGATCAGTTTCACAGCTGTGTTCTCCCTTTCATCCCCAACCCTTGTGTTACAAGCGGCATCCAAAGAGCAGAAAGAACAACAGTGCTCACCTGACAGGCACGGAGAGTCAGAAACACCAACCGATCTTGCACTGAAGACTCTTCAGGCAACGTGAACGGTGTCACACATGGCTGGTTTCACGTTCCTTTCCTGCACTTTGCTTCACTACAGACCTTCCCGAGCTGTTGGTGCGTAATCTGCCTCGCAGGAACAGCCTGCTCCAAGCCAGGGTTCTGCCACCGCTTCTCCCAAGGTTAATTTATTAGCAGTTAACTTGAGGAGCTCGACACCTTTGCACAGGCGAGTGGTGTTAGAACACTCTCAATCTCCAGCTGGAAAACAAATAGAGGGCAATGTCTGGTTGAAAGGAGAAGGGGAAGGGGAGAAGGGGAGAAGGGGGCAAGGGGAGAAGGGGAGAAGAAGAGAAAGGAGAAGGCGAAAGGAAAAGTGGAAAAGGGGAAAGGAAGAGAAAGGAAAAGGGGAAAGGAAAAGGGGAAAAGAGGAAAGGAAGAGAAAGGAGAAGGGGAAAGGAGAACATTACTCATGATCTATCAGTACTCAGACACCAACCAAAAAGCAAGAGAAAACAGGCAGAAAGTCTGGTTCCCAGAACCCCTTTTAAGAGCAGGACTACACACTGTACACCAGAGTAGTCTCTCCCTCGAGCATTTCTAAGTATTCTGTGGATGGTGGAGCTGTCTCAAACTTTTATTATTTTAAAATTAATGCAGAAAAATGAGGGGGGGAAAAGGGAATTTCCTCTGCAAAACTCACGGACCAGTGATTTAATCACTGGGGATATCAAGTTGAGCTCAAGTTCTGAGAGGGCCCATCTAGAAATCAGCATTTGGCGTGTCTGCCTTTGAAAAGTCACCCATCAAGCCTCCTCTGCCTTTTGCCTCTTCTAACTTAGGACATCTCGGTGCCAGGAGGTGTCCATGCGCCACGGGTACAAGACACTGCACCAGTGCTCTGAGCCTCGTGGTCTCCGTGTTGGGGGGGAAGCACTACGCATGATTAATCCTCCATTTCATTCATTATCTTTTTACTTCTCTGCTACTGGGAATAGTAAGAGGGAAGTTGTAACAAGAGCCTCCCTTTTATTCAGAGACCTTCTGTTTCCTGCAGGCTGGCGGCCTCAAAAAAGCCCCACAGCTCCATTGTATTCCAAAGTCATACTAAATGGAAAGAAAAACCACTGTCAGTAGGAACAAGAGGCTCAAAGGGAAGCGCTGAGGCTGGCAGACCAGGGACGTTGCTCCCAGGCAGTAGCACATCCTCAGGAAGCATGCTGCACCCTGTCAGCACCAACTTTTTGGCTTTTGTCCCCATGCTGAGGCCCCGTGGAACACAGGAGCTGCTCTCGGTAGAGCGGTGCTTTGGTGGGCACCACAGGAGAGGCACTGATTACCTGAGGGTGGTAGGGCAGCAGGACAACACCCTATCCCAACTCAAGGAGCAACAGATCCAGCCCTCAGCACCTGGAGAGGAGGCAGATTCATTCCTATCCCTCTGGAGTGGGGCTGCAGTGGTGGATGTGCTCAGAGCAGGGTCACACCAGGCAGACACACACCTCTGTGCTCCTGCATAGAGGCAAAGTGCATCACTTAAGAAGGTGTTGCCATCACTGAACATCTGCTGTACAAGCTCCCAAAAAATGGATAATTTCCTTCTTCCACCTCAAGGGAAACAGCATTGGAAGAAGGATGTCACAGCCAAGCCATGCTAGGGTCCCCTATCAAAAGCAGGCTCACTGGCAGCCTCCTGCTGAGAGCCAGTTACACACCCTGGAGTGACTCTGAGACAACATATCCATCCCAAGAAGGACTCAAGGGGTCAAGTACTGCAAAATGCCACGTGGGTGCCAGTCCTTCATGAGCAGACACACATCACCGCTTCGCCCTCAGTGCCTGGCAAAGCCCAACCCTCTCATCCCCAAAACCTGCTGTTGAAGTTGCTCCTGTGCTGAGGGGCTCAGCCTGTGGCCAGTCCTTGCCAGCATTTCCAGGCACTGCTTTGACCAATCCAAACACAGGACACAGTCTGTACTGGAAGGTGTGGGTAGAAACACGTCAACAGACCTAAAGTGAGCACAAGCGCCGCTACAGACGAGTCTGATAACAAAACATGAGTCACTGTTATTCAATCATTCACTAGCAGACGTTTTGCAAGGAAGTTATCTCTTCTAGGAATCACCACCACACAAATTTATGGTGTTTTTCAATAAAAACAGCGCCGTGATTTTGCTTTTTACTTCATCGCGAAGTCTTCACGGGGCTTGAGCCCGTCATCCCTAACCTGCCGTGCCGATCCCTTTGCCTCTCTTCACTTCAAACCCACGCATGAGCATCTCGCCCCAGAGCAACCCACCACTCTCTGCATTGCATGGCCATGGGCAGGAGCCTGCCAGCCTCTCAGTACTGTCTGTCCTTCCTCCCAGCAGTTTTCATGCCCAATGTTTCGCCAGGAGCAGGAGCAAGCCTGCTGCTGCTGGTACCCCCACACTGCTGCAAGCCACAGCGTTTAGGGAGTGGGCTTTTGTCCCCTGGGCTAGAATGAGGAAGAGTGTGGTCAACCCCAGTGCTTAGGCAAGGGAGACGCATCTTCCCACACAAGTATTTGTGCTGCTTTCCTATGCTTAAGTTTACGATGGAGTAAGAAGTATCTGAGATGTTGCACCTTGGCTGGGATTTCAGAGAGTCATAGAATCACAGAACACTGGGGATTGGAAGGGATCTTGAAAGATCATCTAGTCCAATCCCCCTGCCACAGCAGGATCACCCAGATCTAGTCGCACGGAAACATATCCAGGGGGGTTTTAAACATGTCCACAACCCTCCCTGGGCAGCCAGTTCTAGTGCTCTGTCACCTTCACCATGAAGAAGTTCCTTCTCATATTTATGTGGAACATGTCTTCCTCTACATCTCTTCAAAAATAACCTAAAATCTCGATAACAAACGCACTCACCCAGCGCTGCAGCGTGTGTCCTCAGTTTCTCCTCCACAAGCTCTTGCAAAGGGCATTTAAAGGGTGACCTCTCGCTGCTGTAAGGTGTGCGGGGAGCTGGGTCTTTTCCAGGCATTCAATTCAGGCTGTAGCATTCGGTCTTTCCTGTTTTCATTGGAGAACTTTTGGGAGGTCAGGAAACGTGTGATTTGAGCTTTTGCAGCTTCAACAGACGAAAGGCTGCTGGAAGCCTTTGGATGAACTTACTTTGTGCCAAATGCCCATCACTTAAGTCAAACACGCTTTAACAACACGAGCAAGACTTAAGAAGATGTAGTTAAAAATCCCCACACTTGCCCATCTGACTTGCTTCTCCACCAACCTACCGCTTAGCTTGAGCAGAGCACTCCTGCTGTGGGGAAAGCCAGAGCTTCTGATGTAGCAGACAGGTAGACTAAGCTAATTTACAGCCTAAGTCTTTTATTCCATCATAAAGTGGCAAAAGGGAAGGCTCGTCTCTCTTGCAGGTCACCTCCAATAGCAATTGCTTCAGCAAGATGGATTTCAGAATTAGGTGCCTCTGAAGCAGAAGCCAGGCTGCATTTTTCAACAGCACAAAGCAGCCGTAAGAGCAATCTGACCTTCATTCTTAATAATTTCATTGGCGGGGGAAGGAAAAACTCCCCATCTTTGTTTTTCTGCTTGAAGCACTGTCCAAAGAAAAGCCAGGGCACAACACACACTAAATAAAAATGTAAGACAATTTCTGCAGAACAATACAAAACTCTCTGAGATTTATTTTCCTCTTTTTTCTTATTTAAACATTGGAAGAAAAATCTGACAGCTTGTCTACAAACGCATTATTTGGGAATAAAGGCTGGTGTTCATGTAAAGTGAGAGTATTTTAGACTAAATTAAAACCATCTCCAAGTGTTCTCCAGATGTAGGGTGCAATCCAGTAGCAAAGTCTAGGAAAAACCCTATTGATAAACTTTTTTCTACAATTAGGCACTGCACTGGACTAACTCATTTGTAAAACAGCCCTTGACGTGTGTCAAAGGGCTAAAACAGAGTCTGCCAAAGGAAAATGTCACACACTCCTATTTTCTTCTAAAGCAGCACCTAGAGGATGCAATCTGTACTCAAGTAGAGGGTCATGATAAAGAACGTAACAGAGGGGTGGTCTGGAAACACTTGGCATTCTATGGTTTTTAATAAAAGCATTGCACATTATCACAGAACATTAGGGATTGGGAGGGACCTCAAAAGATCATCCAGTCCAATCCCCCTGCCAGGGCCACCTAGACCAAGTTGCACAGGAACACATCCTTTAACATGTCCAGAGAAGGAGACTCCACAACACCCCTGGGCAGCCCCTTCCAGTGCTGTGTCACCCTCACTGGGAAGTTCCTTCTGTATTTATGTGTAACCTCCTATGCTCCAACTGAAACCACTGCCCCTTGTCCTATACCTTTGTGTCCTGTAGCTGGCCAGCCACCACTGGCAGAGCCTGTAAATAGGGAAAACTGTCTTAAAATATCCTTGTATTTGCCACGTTACAGACTTGGTGTTGAACAATGCATTCTACAAGCCAACGCAGCACATCACCTTCTCTCTTTAGCCTTCTGTCAGGCAGAGCTGGGAAGGCAGGAGTGTTTATTCCACCTAGCAGGTTTAACCCTCAGGCTAGCAAGAATTCATAAGGGTTTTTTTGAAGCTCTGATATCACCCATCTAGAGAACCTGTGGCTGCAGGCCGCCTCGCTCCTGTTCTAGCAGAGGCAAGCCAGGCTTCTCACCTTCTAGTGAGCTTGAACTCAGGTAGTAACTCAGCCTTTTCCCCTTCACAAAGGAGCTGTACAGAGGCTCAGCACCAGCACTGCCTACATCACCCTAATTAAGCTGCAAAAATCTCTTCAACCTCTTGATACGCTACTTCAGGTTTCTAGGGACCCATCTGAGGGTTATTCTATTAAACAAGCTGTTTGCTAGAACTGGTGGGATCACTGAGAGAGCAGAAGGGCTGAATGCTACCCATACATTGAGTCAAACCAATTGATAATTACAGAGCAAATCTGTCAAGGAGGTGGCTGCAACTGCAGCTCCTTTCAGGACTAATATGAGATAAACCATGAAGTCAGCTCAGCTGCATTTGGCAATCAAAGTATCACCCTACTATTGACATTCATTTATCTTCAAACTAACCTCTGTTTTGTTTGGGGTGTTTATAGTTTAAAAGAGGAAAAGCCTTTTCTCCTCTACATCAAGCATTTACATAAGGCTAAAGCCCTAGGAGATGATTTTCAACAGCGACTCCAGGGCTGTCCAGTTCTCTTGCAGAGAATTTTACTGTTCACTACCCACTTTTAAAGATCACTGGGAAACAGATTCAAGCAGAAGTGTCAGCAATAACCAACCATAGGTCATGTAATCTTGCAGTAGTTAAACTTGAGCTACTGGTGCCAAGAATCCAGCAGGGTTTCAACCAAGAGGATTATTTAGCTGCTGGAGCTTGCAGGAGACCACAGCTAGGGATCAGGGAATCTCTTATTTCAAAAGGAGACTTAATTGACCTACCTATGGTATCTACAGAAACAGCATTTAATCCTTTCAAAATGGCTTTCTAGAAGACAAAATTCAAGATCTCAGTCTGCTGTATTTGCACAAGCTCTGATGATTTACAAGCACATACCAACTGCTGTCCTGAAGAACTCTGGAGGCTTTTGTCCACCTCCCAGCCACCATCCACCTCTGCAGCACAGGACCAGGGGTTCCTCTCCTTGGGAAGCAGTGTTTATAGTTATTATATTACCTACCCTCTTCAGCCTGGAGCATGCTGTTTGTTATCAATGTGCTAACCAACCCCAAAGGCAAGGGCAAACACCACGCCTGGCTGCTGGGTAAGCGCCTGCTACTCATCTTTTAAGATCAGCTGAATCCTCTAGGTTACTTCTGTCAACATCAAGCACAGAGAACAAAGGCATGAGATTACAAGGATCTCATTAAGTACGTTTGTTCCAAGAACAAGAAACATTTCTACTTTCCTCTGATGACCTGGAGAAACAAAAAAGCCTTGAGCACAGATAATTCACTGGTAATCAATCAGTTAGGAGCGTTTGAATGGGTAACACCACAGAATCACAGAACTTTAGGGAATGGAAGGGACCTCGAAAGATCATCCAGTCCAATCCCCCTCCCACAGCAGGATCACCTAGACCAAGTCGCACAGGACCACATCCAGGTGGGTTTTAAACGTCCAGCTTCCAAAGAAAATAATGAAAGTCTAGTATTAAAGAAATCAAAATCCTAACACCGAGACCTTGCGAACAGCAGGTGGTACAGAAGTATCTGCAAATACCAACACACACACACACATGCACACACAGGTAACAAACCCCTTTCGGCATGAAGTGAGCCATTTAACTTAAGTATTTAAAACCTCTGCAATTATTAGTTTATTAGTATCATCCAGGATTCAGATGTTCAATATTTCTCCTGAAGTTATACATAAATGCAAATTGAAATAAGAATCTGAAAGTCAAAATTGTATAACAAAACAAATACTCCATCACAAAAGCGTGTAAAATTACAAGAATGCTGTTTTTTTTCCTCTCTTTTCTGTGTTTTAAACACTGGCACTTCAGAGAACCATAGTTTTGTAACCACAAAATTGCCAAATTGTCCCCCAAACTGGTAAAGCAGGTAGATGTGAAAATCGTTAACAGTTGCGCCAGCACTTGAAGTTTTACTAAATATGAAAAAAAATAAAAACCCCTTAGCTTTGGTTTTTGGAAGAGAACTATATTTGACCAAATTAGACATTGTTGGTATACCATAAACATTTCACTTTTTAATGCAAAATTTAATAAAATGTACTTTTCCATACAGCTATATTTAACTTAAAAATGGGCAAACATCAAAGAGTGCGGTATAAAACCTAACAGGAAAAATACATCTTATCTCATTTTCAATTTTGAGACAATATACAACTTTGTTTAAAGGGCTAAAACTAGAATTTCAAGAATACAAATATGAATTTACATAGATTTAACAAATAATAATGGTACCATTTATAGAAATCTTAGAAAGAAAAAAATCATTTCTCGTGGGCCGTTTGCTACCAGGAGAGTTTCATGGTATAAAGCCCCGTGGCCGTCACCAGACCTGTCACCAAAAAATAATATGGTAGTTCCATGCTTTTTAACTTTACACATTTTAGGTACGCTCATCGCTCGCAAGTGTTCGGAGATTTACAAACACAACGCCCATTACATGGTAACGGAGTCACGCCTGTAAACTCCCCTCCACTGGATGGACAATATTACATTTCACAAAAATCTGAACAAGTATCAGTTTGTTGAGAGTGAATTTGTTTCTTGTTTCCTTTTCCAGTTACGGAAGAATATCCTTTCATCAAACACCTATGTATCTCTTTCCTCACCCTATCAGTATTACGCAGGATATGCAGATCAAAGCTTTGTTTATCAGCTGGTTATATGAAAGATGAAAACTGTAATAACTCCTGTGATCCCATACAGGGGCAATTCAATAAAGCAAAGGATGAGTTTTCCCTCAAAACAAAAACAAAACAAAAATAAAAAGAGAAAAGAAAAGGTATGATTGATTTTTTTTTCCAAGGGCACCTATTAAAATGACAACAATACTAATAAAAAAAAAACTGTATTTACTTAGAAGCATTCAGAATGTCAACAAAACAGCCGCAACGGTTTCTTTGTTTCCTTTTTGCAATTACAGAGTGGTATTCAGTTAACAGAACAATTATTTTTATGATGCATCGGAGACAACTGAAGATGAAAAATGAACTACATCCCCGCGTTTAACTAATTTGTGCTGTGCACCAACAAGAACCTGCTTTAAAACTCCCATGCCAATTTACAACCCCCACACTGTACCAGGCAAGGTTAGTGGCCATTGAAATACCACTAAGGACAGGGCTATCTAAAGACACATTCGGTAGTGTGTTAACTATACAAAAAAAGAGACACTGTACAGTTTAAAAACAAATCTTACACAGCCTTACATTTCAATTTTTGTTTTCTTTAAAAGGAGTGAGTTGTGTACAGGGGGGTTAAATGCTTTATAGACAAGAAAGAAATTGCTCTAAAAGAGACTTATTCATCATCATCATCATCATCCTCCTCCTCCTCTTCCTCCTCCTCATCATCTTCCTCCTCTTCATCTTCGTCCTCATCTTCTTCCTCCTCCTTCTTCTTCTTGCTCTTCTCAGCCTTGGCAACTACTTTTTTGCCTGCATCAACCTTCCCTTTGGCCCGGTATGCGGCAATATCCTTGGGAGGAGAAAAGCAGGGAGAATCTCTCAAAGATTTAACCAGCCAAGAGCTCCGAACAACTTCCAAACGGTGCTTGTGGAATCAGAGCTACCCAGGTATTTGTCCCTTCTCCACATCCACTGGGGTAGGACCAGGAGCTGCAGCTTCAGTCACAAGGTGAACTGAGGCCAAACACCAAAGAAAGAGGACCCCCCTTAACACAGAAATGATAGCAGTGCACTGGTACACGCTGATTACAGATGTTGAACAAACATCACTCTTAGGCTTCTAGGAAACAGGCTGGAAAAACTGCTGCCTTGCACGGTAAAGGCACAGTTGAGCCCACTATCCCATAAGGAAATGAAGTAGGGAGACCTCTTAAGGCCCCATTCTAGCCCTACCTACTACGATGCCTCAATAAACGCACAGGAAAACCCTTGTTTGAAGCACAAAATTGCCATTAGCCACCCGAAACACGTTAGATGACACAGCCTAGTATTGGCAATGTTACGCCTCAGCAAAGAGCAATTGCACTGAATTCTCCCCTAACTAAAGTTTACAAAATAAAAGGTACAAGGACTTGATTAAAGGGTAGACAGTGCCACCTTCTGCATGCAATAAATTTATTCTAGTGGTTTGTAACGTACAAAATTCAGCTCCTGTTACAGGAAAGTCAAACCTGTAGCTGGAAGACAAAGCCAAAAAAAACCAGCTACAGACTCTCAACTTTGTGCCAAACTAATAAAACCAATTATGAAACAGAACTGATCTATGGGGCTTGCATACACCAGCTACAGGGAACTGTCAGCACCTTTGTGCAGATGGTCCAAATCGTCACATATTCCCCACCCAGAAAACAAAACACTAATCTTGCAGCTCCCTCAGGCTCTCAGTGCCGAGCACGGAATTTTCAGACTTATATCCACCGAGTCAAAGGCCAAGCAGTGAAATGCTGAGATTACTGCACCTTAAAACCCCACTTGTAAGCGTAAGAAACAAATGACAATACTAGTAAAGATGAAAACACCTACAAATGAAGATTAATAATTCTACTATCAGATGTCTTGGCTGTAGGCACAAACAATAACCATGTTTAAGTTTTAAGCTGCACAGCAAAGGCAAAAGGGAAAAGCTTCTAGACTTGCAACTCCTCGTCACTGGGGTTTCCTAAGGGTCCACCTTGCTTACTAAAACACTACAGTTTTCAAGTGATTTTGTTTACAAGAAATACCAACAAGAAGGTCACAGCACACAAATGCATCTATGTGATACACACTAGGTCCAGGCAGACTTTATCCATCCCCCTCCTTACTTTCCTTGTACCGGAATGGGAATCTGCCTTTGGTGCAACAAGTTTCTGAAGTCCAAACAATGATGATGGAATTTAGCTCAGTAATTCAAGAAATTGTATGGCATGCTGCTTCATATATACTGTTAACCACGTTAATTACTAGAAAGGAGATGGAACACGAAAAAGGTACAGGAAAATCACGTCTAGACCTGGTGTCTCATCCGTGTTCTGACACTAACCCAAGAATGAATGTTTCATGAAGCATCCATGTGTATTACACCCTAGTGCTTGGGTACACTCATCAATGTCTGCAAAACTAGGGACAATCAATTTCTTCTTCACTGGCATTAGTTAATACTTCCAACTTAACTTAGATACTGCTGTGACCTATTGTTTCAATAACAATACAGACACCATGGTATCTATTAAACCACCACTGATGGGCCAGAATTACAGATGAATGCAAATAGTTCAACACAAAGGACTGCAATTCAGCGTTGTAGTAATAAACCGCCTGCTCCCTTCCGTGATCTTTCCCAACAAATATCGTGACATTTGCCATCAGTGTATTGTAATTGGCATCATCAGGTACCTGACTAGAGGAGAAGGAAAAAGACTATCTAAGATGAGGCTTGACCTCCCCAAATCACTTCCACAAATGTCAACATTACCTTTTCATACTTCTCCTTCAGTTTAGCAGCCTTTTTCTCATAAGGCTGTTTATCATCTGCAGCAGTGTTGTTCCACATCTCTCCCAGTTTCTTTGCAACGTCCCCAATGGACAGACCGGGATGTTCTCCTTTGATTTTTGGACGAAACTCGGAGCAAAACAAGAAAAAAGCCGAACTACAGAGGAAAGAAAAAGAGTATTTCAAGCTTTAACTTCACAGCAAGAGAAAGTTTTGTGACCTTTCTTACTGTTTCTTAATAGCATCTCAAAAAAAGCACCTAAAGCAAGACAACCATTAATAACAAAACAAGGTATTAGAATGGAGTAAAACATGAAAAATAAACATATCCTTGTCTCTTTAAGCAATGCCACACATCTGGTCCCATTTTTGGTAGGAGTCCCCAGGAAGGCTGAACTTCGTGCACCATATACAGAATCTTTAAAAAAAGAGGAATGAGTGAATGACACCAGGGAAGCAAGTGTTATGTCAGAACTGTTAGGGGCACTGCATGACGACACAAGCCCAAGCATGAGAATTCACTGGTACATTTAACTCCCTGTTGCTTTCAGTGTGAGCTCTGTGTCAAACACACACAAAGGGGAAAAAAAAAAGAAGAGAGATTGAGGGATGACCTCATTAATGCTGATAAACATGGAAAGGATGGGTGTCAGGAGGATGGAGCCAGGCTCTGCTCACTGGCATCCAGTAACAGGACAAGAGGCAATAGGTGTAACTGGAACATAGAAGGTTCCACATCAATATGAGAAGGAAATTCTTCACAGTGAGGGTGACAGACAGGGCTGCCCAGTGGGGTTGTGGAGTCTCCTTCACTAGAGATGTTTAAGACCCACCTGGACATGTTTCTGTGTGACTTGATCTAGGTGATCCTGCTGTGGCAGGGCGATTGGACTAGATGATCGAAGGTCCCTTCCAATCCCTAATGTTCCGTGATTGCTAGAAACTACCTGCAGTCCAGCACCAAGTGAATCTCAAGTCAGCAGCCTTTACTAAGAAGTTGTCCCTCTGACCTGCTCTGTACAAAACTCCCTCAATTTCAAATGGACTGCCAATAAAAAACTGCTGAAGCCAACAGGTGAGGAAAGCAGAAATTTTTCAGAAGTCTGAAATATTTTATTGCTGTTTTACACTAGAATTAACAGAAACTGGAATGACACTGGATGCAGAACTGCACGACACTCATTTCTGCATCCACTGTTACAGGTTGGCAACCTATCTTTATGCAAATGGTCAGGAAAATCACAATGTCTTTTATTTCTGAAGCTCCTAAACGTGGGTAAAACGATCGTTTTACAGATTCGCTCCAGTGTGATGGTACCCAACAAGAGAATCTCACTAGAAATCTACTTACGGAGGCCTCTTCGGTGCATTTGGATCCTTGAACTTCTTTTTCGTCTCCCCCTTAGGTGGTACATAGTTTTTCATTTCTTTTTCATAACGAAGTTTGTCAGCCTTTGCCATATCTTCAAACTTCCCCTTCTCCTTAGAAGACATAGTCTGGAAGGCAATTAGAATCACAGAATACCACAAGTTGGAAGGAACCCATAAGGATCAAAACAATTACTCTAAGATTCAAAAGCACATCCAAGTCCATGCCAGAATTTCTGCTGGGGGTGCTAAAAGCAAGGCAAGAACAATGGATAGCTACGACCAATCTTACAATTGCACTTCATACTTCACTAAAACATAAGCTTTTAAAGAAATAATTGATAGCCTCCTATACTACTTCATACAAAGCAATTGTTCAGGGTTTTGGGGATTATTTGAAGCAGTTCTTACCTTCCATCGTTCTGAGCATTTTTTTGAGAACTCTGAAAAGTTCACTGAAGCATCTGGATGTTTCTTCTTGTGCTCCTCCCGGCAGGTTTGCACAAAGAAGGCGTATGAAGACATTTTACCTCTCGGCTTCTTAGGATCGCCTTTGCCCATTTTGAACGATTTTCTGTAACAAAACAAAGAAAAAAAAACCTTTAAAACTTGTTACCTTTTGTAAACCAACGAGGGATGTAAGCCATGATGAAGGACTGTGCCATACATAGCACTGCAAAATCATACAACAGGAAGAAGTTTCTCTTCTGCAAAATTTACTGGAGATTTCTGTCATCGCTGTTTCAGGTGACCTGGACACAAGTAGATGGAAATCCCAAAGGGCCTTCAAATCACACAGGTCTGGTCTGCAAACAGAAACAGCCCTTGCAAGCAATAAGCAAGCGACAGAGCACTGGAAAGAGCTGGACAGGAGGGATGTGGACCTTTAGAACCCCCCTGGATATGCTCCTGTGTGACCTGGGCTAGGTGCCCCTACTCTGGCGGGGGGATTGGACTAGATGATCTTTCGAGGTCCCTTCCAATCTCTAATGTACTGTTGTGTGCTTATAGCAGTGTAGCAGAGCCTGTGGTCCTTGATTACTGCTGAGGGATCAATCCTATGCTTGTAATGAGTAAATTGTTTTAAAAGGAAGAAAAAAATCACGACAGTACTCTGCCTCAGCTCGATTTATGAGTTACTGAGCTTTTTCTTTCTAAAACCTGTATTTCTAACTCCCTCCCCTGTAGGCCTTTGGTGGTCATTTGCAAAAGTTCTTTTATTGTTTCAGTATGCAACGCATTATCACTCTCCTTTAAATGTACTGCAAAAAACCGAGTCTCCCTTTGTAGCTCTACCTAGAAATACAGGAATGAAACACCACAGTTGGGGAAACATGTTATAACTGAGCCGGCCGCTAAAAGTATGACATTTACATATGACTAGCAACGCTGTGCTCTGTGCAGACTATCAGTCTTTCAGTGACTGAGAGGGAATGAAAAAAAAATACCTTCCTAGAACTTTCACACCCAAAGTCAGACATTCAGGGTATTTATTCACAGCTCCGTGGAAAAAGCCACTTTGCACCCTGACAAGCTCTGCTTATCAAAAGGAATTACAAAGCTTAATAAAAAATTAAGAAAGGGGAAAAAACTAAGAACGCAGGCACTGCCTGCCTGTATTGCCACAGAAGCAGCACTTCCTATCGGTTTGGCGGATAGACAGAAACAGATTTCTGCTCTGTGACTAAACACGTCCGGTTTGAAGTTTCTATCAAGTAAACAAGCGAGCTGTAGAACCAGGAGCAGCTCCTGCCTGCCATGGAGACTTCCCCAAAGCCAGTCGGCACCCGTGGCTGAGCCAGCGGCGGGGACACTTCCCGTAGCTGGGCTGGGGGCACTGGGCAGGGCTACTGCGGAGAGACCGGGGGGCAGGATCAGGCAACGCGGGTGTTTAAAAGCCGCCTTCCCGCCATTTTGGACGCTTTCTCTGCTAGGGGAGGGGGAGGGCAGAGAGAGAAACTTCACAAGTGCCCCAAGAGACCTGCTGGGAGTGGGGGGAAGGAGAAAAGGGGGGAAAATGTTTCAAGTCCCGTTATCAGGGACAAGCTATACAAGTCGGGTGTTCGGGCGAGGGCCCGCGGCCAGCGAGCACATGCCCGGGAGCTGCTCCGGGACTGCGCTGACTACGCTCCCGGCCGCCGCTCGCAGCCCCGGGACAAAGCACGCTGCCGGCCCCCGCCCCCGCCGCGGGAAGCGCCGTCCCTGGGCCTGCCCCGCGCCCCGCCGCCATGAGGCCTGACCGGAGGGGCGAGGCGCGGCCTGCGCCGCCGCAGCGGTGGCGGGAGCGGCCGCCATGGCGCAGGCTCCTGGCGGAGGAGGTCACCCGCCGCCGAGGCTCCTTCCATTTTGTGTGCGCTGAGGAGAGNCCCCACAATTGGGGGGGGGGGGTTAAAATTTTTTTTTTGTTTTTTTTTGCCCCCCCCCCCCCCCCCCCCCCCCCCCCCCCCCCCCCCCCGCGGCCGGGCGCCGGGGCGGAGCCATAGGGCCCCCCGGCCGAGGAGCCGCTACGGAGCCGGGCGGGCAACGACCCCCGGTCCGCGGGGGCGGCGGTGGCTAGGCGGCGNTGGCGGATCCCCCGGCCCAAAGCCCCGCTGCCCCCTCGCTCCCCGCGGCCCCGTCGGAGCAGTTCGACTCGCCCGGAGCCCCCAGGCGCCTTGCCGCACCCGTACCCGTCGCCTGCCCCGCGTCCGCCGCGGCGATGGCTACGGCGAGGCACCGTAAGCGGCTTACGACGGGGCACGGCGCGGCCCGCGTCCCCCTCAGAAGGCGACCACTGGCCGCTGTGCCCGCGCCCCGGCAGCTACCCTCGCCCCTCTACCTGTCCGCTCTCCCGCCGCCACGCTCCCCAAGCCGCCCCGACGCCCCCCGCCCCGCCCCGGCCGGGGGTCTCGCCGCCCAAGAAAGGTTCTCCCGGGCACAGCCCGACCCGTCTTTGTGTGTCGGCGCCCAAACAGGCGCTGCTCCGCGCTCGGCGGTCAGGCAGCGGCGGCGGCGCAGAGGGCAGCGCCGGTCCCTCACCCGGTTGCGAGCGGGCGGGGAGAGCGCCTGGCCGGCCCGGCGGCCCCTGGCGCGTACTCACCCGTGTGTCAGAGTCGGCGCGCAGCCCTCGCTTGGCCCCGAACCCCAGAGACGCTACCCCGGCCGCTCGCCCGGCCCCAGCGCTGCCTGGGTCCCTGTGTAGCCCGGTGCACCGCAATGGCTGTGAGAGCGGGATCGATACGCAGCCTCCTCACACTCTCAGCGCTGGTAACATTACTCTCAACACAGCCCCGTCCCCATTGGCTGCCGCCAAGCCAGCCGCCGCGCTGATTGGCCCAGACCCTTCCATTGTCCTGACCAGAGAGCCGCGCCGATTGGGCGCGGAGCGGGACACGTCACTGAGGATTGAAAGGGCGCGCAAATATAAAAGTGAGCGGAGGGAGCCGGCTGCCGCCTCACTCTGGAGTTCGGAGGTGGCTGCTCGCGCCGCCCCGCCGCTCGCGACAGCGCGGAACGCCGCTCCGCCCGCGCGCTACCCCCCGGGGTCGGTTCGGGGGACCCCGCGCTCCCGATCCCCGCCGCCTCGCGAGCACCGGCGCTCCCGCGGTGCCCCTGCACTGCCGCCGCCCCCCCGCACTGTCTCCTGTGCGGCAGCTCCGGGGCGGGCGCGCCGCGCCGTTTCAGGGGAGCGGAGAGAGCGCCGCGGGTAGGCGGCATCGCCGTTGCCGGCTCCGACAGACACGGGCGCTCCGCCTTGTGCGGCGGCAGCGGTGTGAGCGGTGCAGCCCGCGGGCAGCACGGTGCGGGGCAGCTTGCGATGGCTGTGGTGTGGTTTTGGGGCTTTTTTCAGCAACTACTGGTAAATCGAGTGTGAGAACAGGAATCAGAAAGTCTTTGCGCTCTGGGTAACAAGGCGTGGGCCAGGGTGGGCAAGCAGCCCCCCCAAGAGCTCGGCACTCTTGGAGCGATGCCCACTGGGATGCAAGCCAGGGCATCCCAGTGTAGAGATGGGCTGAGCTGGTGGGACAGGACAGCCTGAGCCACGTCGCAGCTGCCTGTTGCTGCCACTGGGACAGAATTAAAGCCCCTTTACGTTTGCTTTGTTACTTACGTGGACTTTACTGGTCCAAACCACGCTGGGAGCAGCACAAACCCCAAACCTTCCCTGGCCAGTGTTAATTGTGGACTTACTGAAGTAACAGCAACTCTGATGAAGATGGACAGATAACTGCTGGTGTTAAAACCCATTCTTACCATGTAACTTGTTACACCGGCAGGATGTGAAGCAGGAAACATCCACAGATGATCTGTACAATCTTTGCAAGTTTTATAGGCATGTGAAAATAGGACAAATCCTTGCGTGCCAGACCACAAACTCTTCTGAAAATTCATGGATAGGAGAAGATTTTAAGAGATGGTGGTAGCTAATTGTTGACTATTTATGCACAAACATTTGGAACCAGTAATGAATAAAGCTGTATCGTTTGACCACAGATTAATTGATAAAGCCTCCGTCTTGTCTTTGATGGGACCACAGCTAGTAGCACTCAGTAGCACAAACTTGCTATAGCGAAAAAGCAAATCGTACAAAGACCTACTTAAGGTCCTAAACAAATCAAGAATGATAATGCCACGTGCCTTTTCCTTTAGTGCAACACTGCTCTCTTAGCAAGAGAGGAACTTTTATAGTCTGTTAACCTTCCATGCAAGTGGAAAGCTGTACAAATACTGAGAATTTGAAAAAAACCCCAACCCTGCATCTTAAAGTCATAATTGTACCAATTTCCAGCACAACCAGACCCAAGTAGTTCAATAAGCCATCTTCTTATTTCTTTAGATACAAATGGGATTTAAAAGAAAACAATTTAATTATGCTTGTGGTAGCCCACCGTGGATACTTTTATGCTGGAACAGCTGAATTCTCTTCTTCCTTTTGTCCATGTTAATTGGATTGAATAGTTTTAATAGCTTCAGTCAAACAGTTGTGATCAAATCACAGAATATTAGGGATTGGAAGGGACCATGAAAGATCATCTAGTCCAATCCCCCTGACACAGCAGGTTCACCTAGATCAAGACACACAGGAAGACATCCAGGCGGGCTTTAAACGTCTCCAGAGAAGGAGACCCCACAACCTCTCTAGGCAGCCTGTTCCAGTGCCCTGTCACCCTCACCGGGAAGTTCCTTTTCATATTGATGTGGAACCTCCTGTGTTCCAGCTCACACCCACTGCCCTTTATCCTATCATTGGATGCCACTGAGCAGAGCCTGGCTCCATCCTCCTGACACCCACCCTTTCCATATTTATAAACATTAACGAGGGCACCCCTCAGTCTACTTTTGTCCAAGCTCAAGAGCTCCAGCTCCCTCAGCCTTTCCTCAATCCTGTGAAGGTTTCACAATCCTGTCAATATGCACCCAAGTGTTTACATTGCATGGTTTGTCTCTAGGTATTAATCGGACTCACAGAATCATTTAGGTTGGAAAAGGTTTTTAAGCTAATCCAGCCCAACCATTAAACTGACACCACTGAATCCAGCACTAAACCCTGTCACTAAGCACCACATCAACACATCTTTTCAGTACCTCCAGGGTACTGAGCAACAGAAGAGGCTGCAAGAGGTTGGCTTTGCCACAGACTGACTCTCTTATGAATCTTTGTGTCCTTCTCACTTTTTTAAGCTAGGTGGCATTTCTGAAATGAAATAACTCAAACTACAAATACTCATAATTCAAGTGAGTAGATCCACTAAGAGGCCACATACAGTTTTCATACTGGATGGGGTGCTTTCTGTGCGCTTTGCACTCAGCCTGGAGTGCTACACGTCTCAGTGTCACACTGGATGATGTGAAACAGTCATTCAATCATCCAATGTTTCCTGGCTTACTTCTTTCAAAGTCCTTGCACACAGTACCGTTACATCCCATGGAAGTCATATATAGGGACCGCACAGGATATAATCGGTTCCTGATTAGAGAGCTGGTAGCACATGTCAAGATACACTAAGCTGGAAGCTCTTCAGCCTCACAAGACATACACCAGCTAGTAAGCATCAGAACGTGCAGCAAGGCAATGTTATAATTCCAGAAGTTTCTATCAGGTTTGCTTCTGAGTGTCATTTCACACTTTGTGCCCTTGTCCTCAGGCGATTCTTCCACCTCTCCTCAGTGTTTTCCTGAGTAATCAGGACCCCTCACAGCTGAGGATCAGGCACCACAGATCATACAGACTTTTACACATCTGCTAGTGGAATATCTGTGTTAGCATTCAGCTGATCCCCTTAGTTAATTAAGAGCCCAGTAATTTCTATTCTGGATCCAATGCCTGAGCCAGTTGCAGCAGCTTGTTATGACTGGTGCCTCCTAACATTTCTCCTTCTGGAGCTGGAGTCTCTCAGCATACTGCTGGCAAGAAGACAAATTCCCAATCCACAACTATCAATTGTTTGGCAAGGTGGGGTACTTAGGGTACTTAAATCAAAAATCCCTGTAAGTAATGACCCCAATTCTAGAAGGAAGGACCCCAATCCGTGAAGGAGTGCCCACGGACACATGAAAACAGCGGTTCTGCATGCTGGACCTGTGTGAAAAGACATCAACAGCAAGGACTGTAGAAAACACCGGTGTTCATGTGGCCTAGTGTGCAGCAGCCAACAGCTTTGCACACACCCAACTTCTTTAAAGTCTCTTCTGTAAGAATGAGACCTGAAAGGAAGGAAAAGAAATGCATTTGTTCCAGCTGTTGTCTAGAGGTGACAGTTTAGTAGAAGGTGAGTGGCGAGGAGGTTCTGATTACATGGCACAGTCCCGTAAAGGTTTTCCTTGTCTCTCCTAAGGCCTCCACAGGTTTCCACACTCCAGTTGGTTTCTTCTGCAGAAGACAGATGACAGAAATAAAGAGAATTTACTCATCGGCTGCAGGCAGTGTCATTTTTTACAGAAGCAGTCGGTGTTTCTTCTCTGGTTCATGCTGTGCCACATCCCTTCCAACACTTTACAAACACAACTTCTGCAAACCTTACTGGAGTCCAGATCTGTTTTAAATTACATTCCACATGACAGGTGCAGTCACGGAGATGACTCGGATAACACGAGCTACCTTTGACTTCACGCACAGAGGCTGTGCCCACAGAGCATTTGGGTCGTAACAGCTCAGCATGAGTGCTCTAGGGGGAAATAAACAGTATCTAGCTGCACAGGAAGTTTCAAAACCCCGATTTAGTAATGTTGCTGTTTTGCAGATGAGCATAACTTTGGGAAAAGTTGCACAGATTAAATGCTGTGTTGCAAAGCAAGACTACAAAACCTATTACATGTGTGCTTTCAAATACTTCAGTTTTTACACTGTCCTTCTGATCTGCTTACTCGGAAACTAGTAGAAATGTTTGTAAGGAGCTTTTTGGTTCAACCTCTTATTCACACAAGGCCAGGAGGTTCCACATCAATATGAGAAGGAACTTCTTCCCAGTGAAGGTGACAGAGCACTGGAACAGGCTGCCCAGGGAGGTTGTGGAGTCTCTTTCCCTGGAGATGTTTAAAACCTGCCTGGATATGTTCCTGTGTGACTTGGTCCAGGTGATCCTGCTGTGGCAGGGGGATGGGACTGGATGATTTTTCCAGGTCCCTTCTAATCCCTAATGTTCTGTGACTCCGTGATGTCATTCTCCCAGGTCCCAAATGAACAGTGAGCCTCCTCCTCAGAACTTTCACTGTATGTAACACAGCCAGATCTTAGAAAGTCTGTGCCCACTTGCACACTGTCATTGCTGACTGAGGTAAGAAATGGAACTTTCATCAATTCCATGAGATTCAGGAGACACAGGAGGTAGGGCAGCACAGGCTCCCTTGGGGCAAGAAGGCTGCTGCTCTGTGCCACCACCTTCCCTTGCAGATTTTGCTTTCTGTGAAGGACACTGCTTACTCCACAGTGGTTTTTGCTGGAAGACACATGATTTCATAGCTCACTTTGACCATGAAGAGATTCAGCGTCGGCACGGGATCTCTCAATTTTGTCACTCTGTCCTCCCTCCCAAGGAAAAAGATCATTGTTCCTTTGGGTCAAAATGGAAAGCAAAGTAAAAAGTGGTGCACCAAAACCTAGTTTGTCACTCGAATCCAAACCTACATTTAGGTTATTTTTAATGAGATCTGAAAGTTTTTATCAACAAAACTGCTGTATTTTCTGCTTGGAAACAGCACTGGCCTTATCCACCCTTTTGCTGAGGCTGCACACAGCTTGGACACAGCCCAGACAAACACAATTCTCAGTTGCTTACTAGATGCCAACTCATAACCAATTTCATCCTTCGGCATCATTGGAACCCTTCAGGAGACACTTCAACTATTTCCTTAAAACGATTTCTAGAAGAGCAAGACTGTTCAGATAAACGAGAGCCTTTCTTCCCATGGCTGCAAACAGCAACAACGCCTGGAACGTGCTTTGCTTTGCCTTCCCAGATGGATTTGCTCTGATTGTGTCAAGTAACCTGCTGATACTGTTGGCTCTCTGCTGTTAGGGAGCATTATCTAGAGAATGGGCTTTCAGAAGGCCATTTGCCCTCTCAATGTGGCCAGCTATTCTAGATGTGCGAGTTAGGGGTAACTGAGAAGTAGCAAACAGACAAGGTAATCACGTCTGACTAAAGAAAGTGGTCTGGCAGAGGGAGGCAGGGAGCAGAGCTGGTGCCACTCCAGTAAATTCCTCACCAGGCTTTGTGTGTGAACCAGCTGATTTTTGCTGACATGTGAGCCCTGAAGACCATTCCACTGTTTCTAGAGCCGTTATGTTCTTAAACCAAAGTGCTTACACAGTGCTTTCATCCTATGGAATTCACTAACATTCTGTGCAAGGATAACATTTAAATTTGTATGCTTTTCAGGTAATTCTCATATCCAGGGGCAGGCTTGATGGGGCTCTGAGCAATCTGGTCTAGTTAGCGATGTCCCTGCCTGTTGCAGGGGTGTTGGACTAGATGACTTTGGGGGTCCTTTCCAACCCAATGCATTCTATGATTCTGTGCAGTAAAGTATCAAAGAAAAAATGCTTCCTAGCAGAAGTGTGTGCCCACACACTGTCCAGCTCATAAAGTGGGCCAAACTGATGAATCATAGAATCATTAGGTATTGGAAGGGACCTTGAAAGATCATCCAGTCCAATCCCTCTGCCGCAGCAGTATCACCTAGAGCAAGCTGCACAGGAGTGCAGACTCTTCTCTTGATGAGCGCTGCACCGTGAACATGTGTATAGAAAATAAACATTTCATAGTCACAGTGATGCTAATAATTTACTGTTAGGACATGTGATGCCATTAACATCTTAGTCCTTATGTACGAGAACATGACTTCACGTGCTGCTGTGAAGCTCTCAATGCAGAGTTTCAGACAGATAGGAACCATGTTGAAGGGACCTGGAAGTACTGATTGACAGCCAGGTGAACAGGAACCAGCAGTGTGCCCAGGTGGCATGAAAGGCCAGTGGCATTTCCAGTCCTAGGAGCAGTTCTGGGCCACTCACTTCAAGAAAGAGAGTGAGGGACTGGAGCAGGTCCAGAGGAGCAATGAGGCTGGGGAAGCGACTGGAAAGTCTGATGAGAACAGGTTGAGGGAGCTGGGGGTGTTTAGCATGGAGGAGACTCAGGGGGACCTCATCACTCTCCATAACTACTTGAAGGGAAGCTGTAGTCAGGTAGGGGTTAGGTTCTTTTTCCAGGCAAATAGTGACAGGATGAGAGGGCAGGGCCTGAAGCTACACCAGGGGAGAGTTAAGTTGGATGTTCCTCACGGAAAGGGTGATCAGATACTGGAATGGACTGCCCTGGGCAGTGGTAGAGTCACCATTCCTGGAGGCGTTTAAGAAAAGAGTGGATGTTGCACTTAGTGCCCTGGTCTAGCTGATATCGTGGTGTCAGGTCATAGGCTAGACTTGATGATATCAGAGGTCCTTTCCAGACTCAACAGTTCTGTGATTCTGTGTTCAGCTTCAGCAGTCTAAAGGAGTTCAAGAAATGTTCTTCTAGAATGGCACTATCTGAAATCACTGACCAGTTCAGATGCTTGCTTTACTGAGAGCACAGCACGCAGTGCAACACCCACTTATCGCTTTGACTTTCTGGAAACACGACATCAAATAGTCAATCCCTCTTAAAAATCCACAGACCATTTATGTGATTGTACACTGAAGCCTACAACCAAGATAAGATTAATCAGTTGCTTCTAATAAAAGCAGAACACTGCTGTCCACCTCCACACACACTGTCCTCTAAAGGTATTAATATGCACCTTCCCTCACGCCAGTCTAGAGGTGGCAAAGCCTCTGATGCTGACACTGATATTAGATTTCTACATCTGAACAGACAGAAGGTGACCAGGCTTAAGGTGACAAAAGATACCTGAGGTGGAGTCTCCTCCATTGGAGACTGTGTTGTCAACGCAACTGAATGTGTTCCTGTGTGACTTGGTCTAGGTGATCCTGATGTGGCAGGGGGATTGGACTAGATGATCTTTCGAGGTCCCTTCCAATCCCTAATGATTCTGTGATTCCTTTCCTTCCTCGTTTATCCAACACAGAAGATTCAGCAAGTTAAGCTCCCTCACATCCAGGACACTCTTTGTCAGTGTCAGTGCTACATGCTAAATTGGAAAGATTCCTTGAGCTAGGTATAGTGCTGGGACAGAGATGCTATTCACTTACCTACATGTTACCTGAAAATATGCCATATACAAACAACTCTCTGACCTGTACTCTGATCTTTCATAGGGGACTCTATCTGTGTCTGCAACACAGGTTAAATAATCTGCTTCCAAGTATGTAGAAGACACCTTAACACCAACACAGTTCCCAATACTAGAACTTGTAGCATCTTCACAGAACAGGAAAAATAACGTGAATTGATGGGATGCTGATATCCAAAGAAATAGGGGATGCAGCACAAATCGCTCGAGCTGCTGACTACACAGGCTCTAACAAGGTATTTACACTGCATACAGGCGCTTACAGGAACTGCTGGAGGGAACAGCCATCAGCTTACAGCTATGAGAAGGAACTTGCATAGTTAGACAGGACAGTCTTGCTCTTTTGCTGAATTCAGCCAAGCGTGTGGCTGTCACTGAGCGGTGCCCCTCTCTGACAGGGCAGTAGTAGACAATGGGGTGTTTCTCATTCATTGAGGGAATTGGCTGCATACTCAGCAACTTCACTAACTCACTAGCTTCCCAGTGAGATACAGTGCTCGAGGAAGATTACAAGTTATCAGAGTGGATCATTGAATCACTACGGACTGGGAAGGGACCTTGAAAGATCATCTAGTCCAATCCTGACACAGCAGGATCACCCAGACCAAGTCACACAGGAACACATCCAGGTGGGTCTTAAACGTCTCCGGTGAAGGAGACTCCACAACCTCCCTGGGCAGCCTGTTCTGGTTCTCCATCACCCTCACTGTGAAGAAGTTCCTTCTCATACTGATGTGGAACCTCCTATGTTCCAGCTTAAAACCATTGCCCCATGTCCTATCACTAGATGACATTAATAACATTATAGACATTAATGAGGTCACCCCTCAGTCTCCTCCAAGCTCAAGAGGCCCAGCTCCCTCAACCTCTCCTCATAAGGGAGGTGCTCCACTTCCTTCATCATCCTCATTGCCCTACGCTGAATCACTAAGGAGAGCAAAGAACACACACTAGAAGAGCAGAAGCAGCCTCAAGAAGTGTCACACTTTCTCCATCTCTCTCCTTTCTGTCCCCTTTCTCTCCTTTTCCCCATATTCCAGTGCAAAGATAAGCTGTGAAATGCACTGTGGCAGCTCTGGCTGCTCATCATTACTTCATGGGAAAGTAATTTTCCAGCCACCACTCCTCTCCTCCCAACCCCAGAATGGTTACCCAGTATATGTAACAGTCCAGCGGGTGTTGCATTGGTCAAACACCTACCACTACACGCAGCCACACTAGGCTATTACTGGACCGGGAAGGAGGATCACCTCTTACATAGCTGTTCAGAGAAATAAAGCCACGCAGTACTCCAACAGAGACTGACCGCCTCCAGCTTCTATCAGTGTCTTTCTATTTCTACCGTCTTCTTTCCCAGTGCTGTCATATCCCTTTATTAAAGGATTCTATTCAGGACTTAGGAAACTCAGGAGAAGAAACTGAGACAACCTAGGATGTAAAAAATTACAGTCGTGATATCGACTAAGCCTGTAATACCAAAAGGCATTCAAGGGAGTCCCCCTCTTCTCTCATCTCTTCCCAGTAGCAAAGGGCTCAGGGGCACAACTTCTAGCCCAAGTCACCCAATGCTACCAAAATCTTAGTAAGAACTTCCTCATTAACTCAGGCTTGTAGTCTAAACCTGTTCAGGTTTGTACTTTCTTAACTAGGGGCCATATTTGGCTTTCTATTCTGTCCTTACTCACCTTTCACAGAATCACAGAACATTAGGGATTGGAAGGGATCTCAAAAGATCCATCCAGTCCAATCCCCCTGCCACTGAAGGATCACCTAGACCAAGCCACACAGGAACATGTCCAAGTGGGTTTTAAACTTCTCCAGACAAGGAGACCTTAAAATCATCTAAAACTCCTGAAAAAGGAGTAAGTCTTTTACTTTAATTCTCCTTTTTTGCTCATGCACCACATTTCCATGAAACTGTGGTTTTGCTGAAACAAGTCCCTTATTGTTTATGTCCCAAGCTTCACCAAGGGAATGCTGCCACCATCAAATCACGTACTCTTAAGTCAAAAAACACGAGACCGTTTGGACAGAGAGTCAATGTAGTGACCCCAGATTTGTGTAAGACACCCCGTTAGACAAGCGTGCATTGAATTACTCTGCAGCAGAGTTTAAACAGTCAGTGTAGTTGTTCAGTTTAATGAAAATCTGATGGAGTGTGGGCTCAATTCAGATGCTGATAGGTGTGATATAAAACCCACCCAGATGTGTTCCTGTGTGACTTGGTCTAGGTGATCCTGCTCTGGCAGGGAGATTGGACTAGGTGATCTTTCAAGGTCCCTTCCAATCCCTAATGATTCTATGATATGTACAAAAGCCATTAGGTAGGTTGAGATGCTTGGTCCAGGCACCTGCTCAGGATCAGGACACTGACTGGTGTCCTTAGGGTAAGTTTAACTCAACCTTGTCCTAAAGTATGGATGAAAACAAAAACGAATAGCCACTCCTTTGGTAAGAAATAAAGCAGTAAAACTTGCAAGAGCCTCTCTGAAGCTGTGGGTTTTTGATTGTTTGAACTCTTCTGTGACAATGGTGACAGCTTTCACAGAATCACAGAATCAATTATTGGGGGATATTTTCATAACCAAATAAATACTTGACACTATGTTATTTCTTCTATTTCTTCATAACTGTTCTCAGGTATCCCAATAGAAGCAAGTGCCTATTTATGGGATTAAATGGATGTGAGGGCTGCGTATATTGACATCCATTCACAGTCTCTATTTCCAGCAGCCTGCAGATCTGTTACTAACAAAGGATTTGCAATTCAATCACACAACATTTTGGCAAGTGCGTATTGCCATGTTATCCATAGCACTGACTGTTTTGATGGATTACTGTTGCTTTACAAATAAGATTTATTATTTTTACTTCACTATCTCCTCTACTCAAACACAAATACTTTTGCAACCCCTCCTGCACACCCACTCTTGCTGATTTGACAGACCTTTTGAAGTTTATGAAGCATTTGGTTTTAAAATGATCCATCCTGTTCCATCCTCTAATTTAATTACATACTCAGATGTGCTGGCCATATTAAAGAGCTGTTTTTCCTTGCAAAAGCACCAATTTCTGACCACACTAACCCAGAACTAACTAGTGAAATAACACTACTGTGTTATGCGACTGGTAAAATACAGTTGTCTGTCTCTTTCTTCAACAATTAGAGAAAAGATAGAAAGGAGCCACAAAAATAATCTGAGAATATGAAAAAATAATTGGAACCATAAAAAGCTCAATCTGTTGAACTTTATAAAAAATAAAATGGAAAAAAAAAAGAAGAAAGATTGAGAAGTAACTTGATTACAGGGTAAAATCACCTTCCTGGGGAGAAAATAGTGAGTACTAAAGAGCTCTTTAATCTTTCAGAGAAAGGCAGAACAAGAATCAATGACTGGAAGCTGAAGGCAAACAAATGCAAATAAGGTAGAAAATTTTCAGCAGTAGGCATGATTACTACTTCTATTGTCACAGTACCTGGACCTGGAAGCAAAGCTGTGGATCAGGGCTTCCTCACATTAGGTCCTGGTAAAAAATACCACAACAAATCAACACAAAAAATGCCCCTGAACAAAATGAAACCGAAAAAAGAAGAGCAGTTTGAACCAAAAGGTTACACACAACACGTACGATGAAGTAACGTAATAAATCAACGATAACATCTGCTACGGCAGGCAGCAGTTTCAGGCCATGGCTTCATGATACAAAATGTTGACCTACTGGCTTAAGGTGATTCTCCTTTGTCAAGACTGATTGTTCCTGCTTGCACAATTGCTCTACAATTGTGAAACTCTGAAAAACGATCCTTATTTTAAAATAAAAGCAATATGTTCTTTACCACATTTTGCCAGTGCAGCTGCCGTTACTTCTGGGAGCATTTTGAGTTTTATGAATTTCAATGAATGGCCTGACCAACATTTTGCTGAGTACCCACATATCTTAACATCACCTCCGGTCCTGCTTACCGGCCATCTGAATTTGCTGCATTACTTGTGGGAAAAGACCACATAACCCAGGGGAAAATATGCAAAAGCAAAGCAAGAGATTGCTTTTGTTTTCTTCATAACAAATTGCTAGCCTGCTTGGCTATCCACCATAAGGTAGGACGTGAACAACCATGGAAACAGAGCATATAGTCCAGCAACGCTTCTCAAAAAACCCCGCTCCAAATCTACCATCCTAATTAAGTCCAACACAAAAGACAAAAAGAGGAGCTTGTGATTCCCATCAGTAGGTACTGCAGCCTACACACCTTGGTAGCTTCAAACACAACAGGACACTACAGTTTGACTGCGAAAAAGAGGCTTAAGAGGCAACCAAAGAGCTTTTAGATTATAAAATTTTTTGCTACCTATTTTTGATATCAGGCATCATAAGGATCATCCCTTAAATTACACAGAATCACAGAACATTAGGGACTGGAAGGGACCTCAACAGATCATCTAGATCAAGTCGCACAGGAACATGCCCAGATGGGTTTTAAATGTCTCCAGAGAAGGACAACCTCCCTAGGCAGACCATTCCAGTGCTCTGACACCCTCATTGGGAAGAAGTTACTTGTCATATTTATGTGGAACCTCCTATGTTCCAGCTGACACCTGTTGCTCCTTGTCCTACCATTAGATGACACAAAGCAGAGCCTGGCTCCATCTTCCTGACAAGCACCTTTTCCATATTAATAAACATTAATGAGGTCACCCTTCAGTCTCTGTTTCTCCAAGCTAAGGAGACCCAGCTCCCTCAGCTTTTCCTCATAAAGGAGGTGTTCTACTTCCTTCATCAGGTTCATGACTCCGCGCTGGACTCTCTCCAGCAGTCGTCTCCTTGAACTGAGGAGAAAAACAGAGAGAGTCGAGAAACGCTTCCTCTTATCTTTTAACAGGAAAACACAGCTATGAGAAAGAACCACCTTCACTTTCCATTTCTTCATTTACACTGCTAGCAGACTACAGCAAAACACTGGACATACCCAACACCTCTTGCACTGAGAAAGTCTGGAGGAGCTCATTCCTTTGGCTGGGAATGCTGCAGAAAAAAACCAAAGCTAGGGTACATTCTCAAAAGAAAACTGTATAACTGTGGCACTTACTACCCAGTCTCCTTCCTTCCTGTCCTCCTTGGAGGTCGCCAACCTCCTCCTGCTGCTGCTGGCTGAGGTTCTTTCACTGAGCTGAACATTCACGTTCACATGCTAGACAGGGAAACGGCTGCAACCCGTTCTGAAAGCATTCGTTTCTATTTGTTCCTTGTTAAAAATACTTCAAGCTGTAGCTATAATAAACGACATTAAAAGAATGGCATTTCATTACAAAGTTTAAATACTTAATAGCCTTAATGTTTGGCCTCATCCACTCCACTGAATTTTTCCACGGGACCGTGGCCGCCCTGTGTGTGCAGGACACACGCTGCTCAGGAAATGAATCAGGGTTGTGTATCGAATGAGATTATTTATAGATTGGTATATGTGTTTGCTCTAGAAGTTGTGCAGAGAACACGGCAGACAACTACAGGAAGAGTGCGACTGGCATGTGGTTAAGGCAGTTGAACACCACACAGGAACACTCAGTTCTGCCTCTGCCTTTGCCACTGGCTTCTTTGAAAGAGGAGCGAGTCAGACCAAGCACCTTGGCAGGTGTCCACCAACCTTGTCTTCCTCTTTTTCTGGGAGTCCAAACCAAAACACCTGGGGCCTTTTATGCAGAAATGTAAAGTAACTGACTATAAGGGGAGCTTTGGCTTTTGAAGCAGAAACAGAACTGGAAGCACAAGGTTAAAAGGCAGGAGAACCCAATTAATAACATTGACTTCACTACTGACTGAACGAGCGGCTTGGTTTTCTCCTTGGTCAAACAGGACAGCGGTGCTTTTCTGCTGTTCTAGGAGCACGTAAAAAAAAAAACCCCAACCAAATACTGTGAAGCTCTTAGACATCACTGTAGTAAGTCCCCAAAGGAAAAAAAATAGTAGCTCTGATTCCCTATATACAAAGTTTTGGATCTTCGTAAGTTGTCATATGCTTGCTTTGAAAAGTTCTTGTATTATAAACACCAACGTGCATAGGGATGGAGCACAGGCATTTTTCCCCTCAGTATTTTTAAGTGATTTAGCAAAGTCCTTTTCAGCTTCTATCAGGACTATTTAACTTCACACAGTTGACACAATTTATTAGGGTTGGAAGGGGCCTTCAAAGGCCATTGGGTCCAACCGTCCTGCTGAAGCAGGATACAAATGATCTAGGTGATCCTGCTGTGGCAGGGGGATTGGACTTGATGATCTTCTGAGGTCCCTTCCAATCCCTGATGTTATGTGATTCTGTGAAATCACTTGAAAAGCATAACCACCTAAAAAGTCTAAATCAGCTACAGAAAACCGCATCCAGATGGGTCTGAAGCGTCTCCAGGGGATGGGACTCCACAACCTCCCTGGGCAAACCATCCCAATATTTAATAACCCCGACTATAAAGCAGTTTTTCTGCAGATTGAGGTGAAACTTCCTGTGCTTGAACTTTCATCCATTACTGCTTGTCCTGTCTGACACAATTGACAGTGCTCCTTTCTCCTGGACACCCAGGCCTCATGTATTTATAGACAGTAATTAAATCCCCTCGCAGCCTTCTTTTGTCCAAACTCAAAAGTCCCAATTTTCTCAATCTCTCTTCATAAGGCAGTTGTTCCAGACCCCCTTCCACTGAGTGCTAAAGTACCTGCAACACAGTCATAAGGAATAGGAGAGGGAACAGCATTCAGTGCAAGCAAAAGACATCCTCTGGTCCACAAAGATAAAAGTATCCTCAGCCTCAGTATTTCTCATAACCACAGCCACACAAACATAAGAGCAACAGGAGAGCTACTAAAATTTAATGCCTTTTCCACCTTGTTTTATTGGTCTACATCCTGGAGTGTCATCGTATTGAAAGCTTTCACTAATAGTAGGCGACTAAGAAGACAGCACTTTGAAAAATAAAATTAAATAGATGTACTTTGTGTCCAATGAATAAAAAAGCAGATCTACCAACATCTTTAAAATTACCTGAATAGATTTCCAGCAGTTACTCTGACTTCAAAATCTGAGCTAAGAGAAATACCACAGCGACTGAAAACACTGGTGATTATTTTCTCCATTTTAGGCAGGAAGTCCCTGAATGTATAAAAATACAGCACAATAATGCTGTTGCAGGGGGATTGGACTAGATGATCTTTCGAGGTCCTTGCCAATCCCTAATGATTCTATGAATAATCATGACAAGCATGAGCATCCGGCACGTGACACAACAGAAATCCTTTAACGATGCCCCACAGCATCCTAAGCACACGGTACCTGAACGCTGCCAAAGCAGATGTGCACAAGACTCAGAGACTACAAACTTGTAGGATTAATATCATGATTTAGAAGCAAACAGACAGGGGAATTAAATAGAAATTTAGGTTCAGGCCTACAATCCCATCTTCCGCGTAGAAACCTGCAGTCACTGAGAGTCCCATTGACTCAGCCAGGCACCCGTGGCCATCGAGGTCCATTTGAACAGATCCAGTGGCAGAATTAGGGCCTAAACACATAAACAGAAAAAGAATTAAATCAGGTACTGTAGTGTGAAATGCTCACTAAAGAGACTCCAACTAGTCTCAGAAAAAGAAATCCATGTAGACTGTCGTAAGATTTGCATTTCTAGCACAACACACCGCAGTCACAGGAAAGACTACAGTGAATCCTAAATCAAGAGGTTTAAACAGCATTAATTGATCACAGCACATTCCCCCTCAGGCAATCACTAGCACCTGCAGTGCATTTGCTCACCTCCTGCGTGCTGCCACTGCTTTTTCATTTTTATATATAATTTGATTATTTTAAATACCAGTCACCCAAAACCGATACGTGTGGTATTTTTGTCTTCATCATGCACTTTGTGAACCTCTTAGTAACACAGAATCACAGAGCATCAGGGATTGGAAGGGACCTCAAAAGACCATGCAGTCCAATCCCCCGGCCACAGCAGGATCACCTACACCACCTCGCACAGGAACACATCCTGGTGGGTTTTAAAAATCTCCAGAGAAGGAGACTCCACAACCTCCCTGAGCAGCCCATTCCAGTGCTCTGTCACCCTCACTCCAAAAAAAGTTCCTTCTCATACTGATGTGGAATCTCCTGTGCTCTAGTTTACACCCATTGCCCCTTGTCCTATCATTGGATGACACAGAGCAGAGCCTGGCTCCATCCTCCTGACATCTGCCCATCACACATTTATCAACGTTAATGTGGTCACTGCTCAGTCTCCTTTTTTTTTTTCCCAAGCTCAACAGACCCAGTTGCCTCAGCCCTTCCTCATCAGGGAGGATAAGGATCCATTTTGGCAAGATGCAGCACTGACTTAGACTACTTCTACATGAGGAGACGCATAGATGTGATTTTTGTGATTGCAGGGGAAGGTAGTGGCTTTGTCGTCCTAGTGTTAGCTCAGCACAGATATCAACACCTTTATTTCCATTTTCACACTGAATTCCCGCTTGTATAATTGACAGAAACCAGTACATGACAAAGAACCTGTAACACCACACTGCCAAAGCATCCTACTTTGAATAACTCAGGAGACTTGCAGACTAAACCTAGCTGCTGCTCAGGGAACACACCAGGGCAGGGGCAGATGGTGTGCCCCAGTGTTGCTACATGTGGGTGCAGGTCCCAGTTGAGGGCTGAGTGTTCCAGCAGGGAGCAGAGGGATGCCTGACCTCTTGCCTCATCTTTCCCCACTAGCTGGGAATACCCCTCTCCTAGGATCCTGTGGACACACTGCACTCTCTGCCTGCAGATGTCTCGCGTGCTATTAAGTGTGTCTGCTCATGTATTTAAGAATCCACAGATTTTTAGTAAACAAGAGGTCATTTACTGCCTTACCTGGAGACCACTGCTCTTCCCTCTGAATGACCTGAAATTACTGCAGGGGTATGGCAATCAAATTCCTTTCCAAAGAGTCACATTTCCAAGGAAAGTCTGTTTTAAAATTGCCAAATACTTTAATATTTTAATCTGGACAATTGACTGGACACCTGAGACAATCTCTCTTCTTGCTCTTGCAAAAGCACATTAAAGGTTTGTATTTCTACACCAGGTGGAAGTGTCTCTATCGTAAAAATAACAAGAAAGACAATAAAAACCTGTTTGTGTTTTTCCTTCAGGTTATGCTTTCCTCATACTAAAGTTGCCTAATATGATTTAAGTGAGAAAAGCCTAGAAGAATTCTAATTCACACCTGTTTGCTACTGTGCCCAAAAGACTGTATTCCAGTGGAAAACCAGCCAAGAGCAGATGTTCTTTCCTGTGCTCTACTTCCAGTCCCCGTTCTCAACCTGTGAGTTCTGGGATATGCCAAAGGGGGAAGGGAAGGATGATGGCAGCTGGTATGGGACCTGGCCATAAAAACCTCAAGCAAACTGGAAATTTTTACCTCCTGGGGACGATTCTTACATCATCAGGCAGGAACAGATTCAATTGATTATAGTACTGAAGTACTACGGAGTGTAGTTATTAGAAGAGTTGACTTCATAATTTAATTATACATTAATTACTGTATGTGGTGCTGATTATTACTATAAACCAATCAAAAATACCAGTACCTTCCCCACATATTTTCATGCTGGCCTCCCCACTGCGACATTACCAATCCATTTCAACAATTAACATCCAGTCCTTGGTGGCAGGTGGGGAAATATTCTCAGCGATACTATGTGGGAAGCAACTGTAGGAGTGAAGAACTACAACTGTTAAACAATGCCATTATATTTGAGGACAGACCTTTAAGGTTTTTGTATGAATGACTTCAGCGCTGGTGACACACACGAGCTGCCATACAGCTACACCATCATCCTGCCTGCTGCTCAGACACACGGCTCCAGCATCACTTTGGATCCCAAATATACACAAATGCTAAGGTTCATATTCCTAATTGGGAGATTCATTTAGTGCAACGCTTCCAATATGGTATTTTTCTTAATTCTTCCAATCAGCAGAAGCGTTCAATCAGGTTTATTATCATCACCGTGGTTTGATTCAGCAGCGTTTTCCTCTTGGCTTTTGAGAAACGCAGCCTAATCTCACATTCATTCAGAGAACTGCTGCAAAGACCCTTTCCTCTTCCATCATTTAGAGAGCACATTAGTGTCTCCTCAGCTCTCCCTGACTTCTCCTCTAGTATGTGTTATGTCTTTTCACTTTGAAGGCCCTTCCTCACTTATCACCACCACACCTAAGGATGCTTAATCACTGTCAGGCAGCCAGCCATGGTTTGCTCGCACTTGAAGCCAGGCCAATTTTGATGAAGCATAAAGCAGAAATGACTATTAGATCATAATGCCCAATTTGTTTGTCATTTTGTGTTTGGCTAAAATAACATAGTCTGAGGGAACTGGGGCTGTTCAGCCTGGAGAAGAGAAGGCTCTGTGGGGACCTTACAGCAGCCTTCCAGTACCTGAAGCGGGACATTTTAGGTGGGTATCTAGTGATAGAGCAAGGGCGATGGTTTCAAACTGAAAGAGGGCAGATTTTAGATCTCTGGAAGAAATTCCTCAGAGTGATGAGACACTGGAACAGGTTACCCAGGGAGGGGTTGTGGATACCCCTGCCCTGGAAATCTTTGGGCAACTCAGTCTAGTGAGAGTTTCTAGCTGGTTTTCTCCCCACTGTGAATGATGGGCAAATTCTCAAGATAATTCAAAACCATGAAAGAGAAGGGAAAATAAATGTAATTGAGAAGGTATATGTGGATCCAAGATGCATACACAATTTTTAGCAGAGAAAACAGTGTGAAGGAAACAAACCATGGAAACCCCTGTCATGTGTGTGACAGATGTTATAAGCTACTTTATGAAATAATTGATGAGAAAATGATAAAACACAGGACTGCAAGGTGAAAGTGAGAAATAAGGAGCCACTTCGTACATACAAAAAATTCATGCCCTACAGTGTACACTTCACAGACTCACAGAACATTAGGGACTGGAAGGAACCTTGAAAGATCATCTAGTCCAATCCACCTGTCACAGCAGGATCACCCAGATCAAGTCACACAGGAACATGTCCTGGTGGGTTTTAAATGTCTTCAGAGAAGGAGACTCCACAACCTCCCTGGACACCCCTTCCAGTGCTCTGTCACCCTTACCATGAAGAAGTTCCTTCTCATATTTACATGAAATTTCCTATGTTCCAGTTTACACCCATTGCTCCGTGTCTTATCATTGGATGCCATTGCACAGAACAAAAAATACACAGCAAAAAATCTAATAAGAAGTTCGAAAAATTCAAAAATTTATCTGAATAAATGTTTGTTCATATCATAATTTATCCATATAAACTCTCAAGGATTAAGTATAGATCAAATCAGCACAAAGCTTAGAGTTAACATCAACTGAAGCACTGAGGTGTTTCCTAATGAAACAGGAGGCTGTACCATGGTTGATGCCAATACGCTAGCACGCATATAAAACATCAATTTAAAAAAAAAAAGATGAGTAGCTAGCAACTGGATTTTGTTATTACTATTATTAATTTTATTTATAAATTATTTACTTTATAATATTTTATATTTTATTTACAATCTCAGAGGTTTTCGTATAGTCCGCATTAAACATTATTAATTGCTTATTAACAATGGTACAGCAATAGAAGAATTCGAAAGAATGGGAGTTTAGACACATGAAGCTTTTGTCATAGAATCATTCAGTTGGAAAAGACCCTGGGGATCATCAAGTCCAACCACCAACTCTACTCTACAAGTTCACCCAGAAACCAGACCCCCCAGCACTACATCTACGCAACTTATAACATACTCAATTCACAAATATTGATCACTTTCCAAAATAAAAGGGTAATTTTGCTGTTCTAAAGCAATTTTATTATATGCTTGAAAATATGTGGCAAATATACACAACTTGAGACACTTCACTGCACGTTTACCCACAAGCTTGTCCCACACAACTTTTTCCTTTGCAGTAGAAGGTGGGCAACTGCAATAAATGAAACTCATGGGGCATAAAGTATAAATTAACTTAATTTAGACGGGAAGGAATTTCTTGTTAAAGACAACCAGAATTAACATGAAATGTTCACATCAACTGTATGAAAGATATTTATTTGGTAATAAAAGTTTTTGGACTGAAACAGGTTTGTGAAAGCACAGTTTAAGAGAGCTTTTACTTTGTGACAGGCAGTACAGAAGCCAAGTGTCAGATAATGTTATCAGCTTCTGTTCCACTTTCTAAGTTAATGGTCAGAATTCTTTTATTTTTAATATCTTCTTTAAAATATGAATACTGCAGACACTTCAGCTGGACACTGAGCACAACCACAGAATAGTTTAGGTTGGAAAACACCTTTAAGATAATCATGTCCAAGCATTTACCTTACTATACCAAGTCCACCACTAAACCATGTCCTTTAAGCCCTGTATGTGCACTTCTAAACGTGCCTGGGGTGATTAAACCACCTTCCTGGACAGCCTGTTCCAGTGCCTGATGACCCTCTCCATGAAGCTTTCCTAATGTTTAACCTAAATGTCCCCTGCTGCAACTTGAGGCTATTTCCTCTTGTCCTATCACTATTACTTGTGAGAAGAAACCAACCTCTACCTCTCTACAACCTCCTTTCAGGTAGTTGTAGACAGTGATAAGATCTCTGCTGGGCCTCCTTTTTTTCAGACTAAACAGACCCAACTCCCTCAGCTGCAATTCAAAAAGCTTGTTTCTCCAGACACCTCACCACCCTTGTTGCCTTTCTTTGGACCCACTACCTCAGTCTCTTGTAGCAGCTATAAGAGTAGAACATCTACACTGCAGCATAAATAGGCAGGTCTGCATTAAACAGAACACATCTGAATATTAGCCAAAGTGTATTTTTGAACACAACCATTAGCTACGACGCACCATATACCCAGGAAAGGAATATCTAAGTTTACACTATTCATGAACAAAAGAAAGGCTGGAAAAGACCTCTAAGATCATCAAGCCCAGTCTAAGTGCTAGCATCACGTCTGCTAGACCATAGCAGTTAAGTGCCACAGCTAGTCTGACCTTAAACATCTCCAGGGATGGAGCCTCCATCACTGCCCTGGGCAGTCTGATCACTCTTTCTATGAGAAAGGGCTTCGTAACATCCAACCTAAACCTCCCCCTGGTGCAGACTGAAGTCCTGCCCTCATTTCCTGTCACTAGCTGCCTGGGAGAAGAGCCTGACACCCCCCCCCCCCCCCCAAACTACAATTTCCCTTCAGGTATTTATAGAGTGTTAAGGTCCCCCCCGAGTCTCTTCTTCTCCAGGCTGAACAACCCCACCTCCCTCAGCCTCTCCTTCCGCAACCTCGTTGCTCCTCTGACCTACTCCAGCCCCTCAATCTCTTTCTTGGAGTGGCCTAGAACTGCCCCCAGTACTTGAGGTGAAACAAACCTGAGCCGAACGCGTTTCCTGCCCTTTTAAATGCTTCCACCTCTACCTGTTCAGGCACCTTTCCCCAAAGCGCACAGTAGCTCTGGGCAGGAGCGTTCCTCCACTACAGAACTGCACACGGGTCCCCAGGCCTAGCTCGCGGTGCGCTGCAAAAGCCTCTAACTACGGTATCAGCAGTGACCCGGGAGCAGCCCGAGCAAGGCCGCTCTGTGGGGAGCAAAGCTCACACGCACTGGACAGGCAGCGCTCGGCCTCACTGCTCCCGGAGAACCCACAGTGCAGCGAGCAGACCCGCCGTCCAGCACGACACGGCCTCAGCAGACACGGGGGCGCACACGGCCGGGCGCGAAGCGACAGCACTGCCACTGCCCACAACTGCGCTCAGAGTCGAGCAAACAGAGAAGGCCGCCATGAGCGCGGAGCGCAGTCAGTGGGCGGGGAGCGAACGCCGCGCACCACCAATGGGGAGCAGGCAAGGCGGCAGCAGGCAGCCAATGAGAGGCGGGAAGGGAAACCCGGACAGCCAATGGGGAGCGGGCTGGCGGCAGCTCGCGCGGCGAGTTCAGTCCGCGAGCGCTGCCCCAGCAGCTGCAGCTCAGGCTGGTTCCCGGCGGTCACAGCCGCCCCGAGTCCGGGCGGGGCGGGAAGAGGCTCCGGGTCCTAGTGCCGCCGGGTCGGGGCAGCGCCCACCTCCTCCTGCTGCAGCGGCCGTGCTCTCCGTGGTCGGCCCTCAATGAAGACTGTTCTCTGCCGGACCCGACTCGAGTGTTGACACTGCGGAGAACAAGCCGAGGTCACGTCCCGTGCCTCACGAGTACAGCCACCGGTGCACCCATCACCCCGGGAGAAAAGACCTGAGGGATTCCACAGGAGGACGAGGTCAGTACCTTCAGCACCGGACACCAACCCTGATGGCTTTTGAGAAACCCTGATTAGATCTGCACAACTCAGCCCCTGAACTTCCTAACCTTAGAGCTGCGCGGCATCTTCATCAGCACAGCAAAACAGGCTGGGAAAGAGGATGGAAAGCAGGGCAGGACTAACCGTATGTGCTGCAGCACACACCGGGAAGATCCAAGGATCTCCTGGCAAACAGTCTCCGGCTTGCCAAAATGCTCAGAACAGAGGAAACTGTAGGAGGAACAGTCTGGAGAGAGGGCTTTTACACCTGCACACGCGGAATGTACCAGCATGCCCTGTTTCTGGCTGGCTGCTGCACCTCAGGTTTATTAGAAGTGAAGATGGCTGTACAGGAAGGCACGGATACAGCCCTCAGCATCTACACTCTCACCATCACCCTAGCCTGGCCCTGCGCAGCAGTACCTGACATACATTCACTGTGCTGCCTCTTTCCTTGCCTGTACTTAGCACCACTTGCAGTTGAAACAGCAGTGTTGTGACATCTTTATACATTTTATGTTCTGCCAGCGAGACATCCTTAAGTGACTTGAGATGATTTAGCCTGGGGTGACAGAATTAGACTCGAGATTAAAATGGCTACTTTTAGTGCCTTCCACTGTTGCTTAGGGAAATTGTGATCTAGTCTGTTAATGTGCGCACATAGTTTTCATTAATGTGTCTACAGTCTAGCAGCCCCAACCAGACAAGGGATGGACAGACATGCTCCACATTGGTGGAAGTAGTCAAGTGAGCATCAACAGTCTCCTCCAGAAAATGAACAGACACACAATGTACAGCCATGAGTAGTGTTAAGGGAAAATTTATGGAAAGCCCACTCTTCAATATAAATGTTTCTGTTCATCGAGGCAGAAACTTAAGTACATGCTATGCACAGTCGAATAGGACTGTTATTTAAAAGCCAAAGTACCTGACTCACAGTATGTTTTATCTCTTCTGTCACAGCAATCTGTCTTACTCCTATCAAAACCACCGGTCTGTCACCCAAAGAAAAAAAATGTTCAGTATGTCTATAGCTCAGCCTGTCAATGCAGGCTGAGAGTTACTACTGCACAGCTCATGGAAAAAACAGCATCCGAAAGATTTAAAACTGTATCTGAAAAATGTTACTTCATGTATTTACCAAAACCCTTCCTTTCATCTTGCTGCTGTGGGGGCACATCTGTCTCCATATTACAGATATTAAATAAGTGGGGTTATTTAGTCTAGAGAAGAGGAGGCTTAGAGGAGACCTTCCCCTCTACAGCTACCTCAAAGGAGGTTGTAGCAAGGCTAGTGCTGGTCTCTTCCAAATTACTAATGATAGGATGACATTAACTACCACCCCTCTGACCAACACTGTCCATCTGAGTGATGCCTAATTTGCTTATAAATCAGCTCTTCATCCACCAGAGCTTTCTTGAGGCATGCCAAAACCCTAATTTCACTGGAAGTAGCACGGAACAGCCACTTAAGCTATGAAACTTCTTTATCAGAAAAACACCCGGGCTCTGTGCTGTTCTGTACTAAATAGTGTATACGTTGAGACCACATCTGGAATATTGGCCCACTTCTGGGCTCCTCAGTTCCAGGAGGACACAGAATTGCTTGGGAAAGTCCAGCGCAGAGCCACAAAGATGATGAAGGGAGCGGAACATCTCCCTGATGGGGAAAGACTGAGGGAGCTGGGTCTCTTGAGCTTGGGAAAAAAGGAGACTGAGGGGTGACCTCATTAATGTTTATGTGTATGTGAAGGGGGTTTATGTGTATGTGAAGGCTCTGCTCAGTGGCATCTAGTGACAGGACAAGGGGCAACGGGTGTGAGTTGGAACAAATGAGGTTCCACATCAATATGAGAAGGAACTTCTTCACAGTGAGGGTGACAGAGCACTGGAAGGGGCTGCCTACAGAGGTTGTAGAGTCTCCTTCTCTGGAGATGTTTAAGACCCACCAGGATGTGTTCCTGTGTGACTTTATCTAGGTGATCCTGCTGTGTCAGGGGGATTGGCCTAGATGATCTTCGAGGTCCCTTCCAGTCCCTAATGTTCTGTGATTCTGTATACATACCCAGGAGCTCAAAAAACCACCAGTGGAATTTAAAAAGAAGGAAGAAAAACAGAAGCATATATTTCTTGTGAATTTCAAGTTGTTGATATATACATGGAGAATATCACAACTGGTTTTGTTGAGAACAAGAATTTTTGCCAAAGGAACTGTTGGCCGAAGCTATTTAAAATAAGAAACCACTTCTACTATACTGTAGTTACAATAAAACTTGCACAGGAGTTTCTACTTGCATTTACTTTCTCACATTTATTAAACATTATATAGTGTGATGCTTTCAATAAATTAATACTAGGGTAACTTAACATGCTGCCAACATACTTTTTTAACCTATACAAGGATTAAGTTTCCAGCTATGATTAATTTGTCAGTAATTACACAAGTGTTTCCCATCTCCTGCGAAGTTGGATGCTGTGTCTGTTAATAGGGTTACACGTGTAGAGGTGAAATAAGTCATCAGAGGTTAGTTATAATACACACAGTGCAAAAACCATGGCTTTTTAAATGACAGCTCACAAATACGGAGTTCTAGATATTCAGAGAAAGAGGCTCACAAACAGCCATCAGCAGCCACTAACTCTAGGATAAAGTACGTTATCTTTTTATGCAGGAAGTCGCTGCTGAGCAAAACAAAACTGTTGTATGCTGTTTCAGAGTTTAAAACATTGCACAATATAGAGCAACCCTGCTTTTCACATTCATTAAACAATCAAGACAAATCTTCAGAGACAAACACATTTGACTGAGAACTACCATGCACTGCTTAATAACTTACAAATTCTTACCAGAACACCACTGCTTTTGAAGATGTCACTTCCATTGTTATCCTTGAGATATCCATTCATCTTCGTCATTAGTACCCCGCTTGCTTCACGCTCAAGCTTTGGAACAGACTTCTGACAAGCAACCTTCACCTGCCAAAATGGTTTCTAGAAAACAAATTTAAAAGCTGTAGAACATGGAAAACAAACCAAGCATTTGCAAACCACTGCAGGTGCAGTGCCAACACAGTACAGCCAGCAGAAAAGTTATTCTGATGTGTTAGTCATATTATGCTGCACTGTGACATATATACACTTAAAACATTTGAAATCACCGGTCCACCTACAGAATAACCATAAGAGCAAAGTTCCTCTTCTCCTGTTAAATCTCATATACCTCATTAAGTGCAGTCATTTGTCTAGGACTGATTTCTAACAAATAAGCAGGATAAAGGAATATTATTCTTATCTCATTTAAGCTCTTCTAAGGACTACTGAAAACTGAAGTCCCATTGTGCTGGACAGCACATAAACATAGAACAGTAAAAGCTCCCCGACCGTATAAAAATCAACAGTCTAAACTGATAAGACAGCGCGGGGGAAAAGTTCACAAGCAGCACAAACAGTGTGATTGCAGTACCTGTAACAGCAGTTCTGTTTCAGGTGTGGCTTTTGATCCCCACTGTGAGATACACGGTAAGGAGGGCAGTTTGGGTGGGGAGAAGCATAGGGGGTAAGCAGGATTGAAGTAGAGGAGGTAAAGTGGATGGAAAGAGGGTGAAACAGCAAAAACAGGACAGAGAACAGCCAATTTACAGCCAGTGAATGTGCTCTGAATGGTCAAAGGTCCCTGGGCTTTTGGTTCTTTCTGTTCCTGCTAGTTAGTCTCTGACTAGGTCCTTTCTTTACTGCTCCCAGCCTTAGAGCAAAAGGGTTACACTGATTTTCAGTCTCTTTAACACTTCCCTCCCCACCTTATAGTATGGGAAGAAGCTCTCTCACCTAATCTGTAGCTTTAAAACAGGAAACATCTGAAGCTGCTCAACATTATCTTTAGAGAACAGGTGCATACAGGTAATTATTACTTGCCAGTGACACAAGTTCTGACTAACTTCCTTAAGATTTTCTTAGGCAACGCACACCGGACAAGATTCATTTACACAACAGAAAAGCGAGGCAAGACTCCAATCTATAAAACAGCAGTTGAGAGTTTGATCAGAGTACACAAAACACCGTGTTCCACACAGAACAGCACAGTTACCCTAGAATTTAGGGTCAGGCCCTCCTGCATGCAGCCAGATGGAGATTCAGCTGTACTTGTGCTTGTATTAACTGAATGGATCACGCTTATAGCAGAATGGAAGATGCATTTTTATTGTCCAAACACTCACTGTTTATATCCTGTAGCATGGATGGAGCTAAGTCCATGTAAAGGGCAAGTTTACCCACACAGGCAAACTGAACATGCAGAGCTGAAGTGGTGCACCTTTTATGGGGCTCTGTGGATAACAGCAAACAAAACAGACTGAAGTAACTTTCTTCTGGTATAAAGTCTCCAAGACAAATAGTTTACACAGGCACGGCAACCACAATATAATTAAAAACAATTTCTGAAATGGAGCCAACCCTCCTAGGTTGTTTTATGTGGAAACGAGCTACCAATACATACAGTTTTATTCTGATACAGCTCTGTTCACACCGTGGGGAAAGATGGCTGATACTTTAATTATGCCAAACAGATAAAGCAGAAGAATGTCTGATAAGAAAACTTAAGTGTCTCAGATATAGTCCATTTACCTAGTGCAAGATAACGGCAACATTCCTGGTGCAAGCAAGGCTTTAGAGTATTAATTCTTAACTTAAAAAATAATCCCTCCTGTGCAATTCCCAGAACATCGTCAACCTTTGAAATGTTAATGGAATTACCGGAGACAAATGAGACTTTGAATTTCTGCCAGATCATGTCAGGGGTTTAGCTGACAAGAGTTTTCTGCGCGCCACTCAGGTGTCACTATTCTGTTCATAACACTTTTTCTTATAAAAATAACTTTTCTTTCTCCCAGCAACAATGTTGTGATCATTTCGAATCTTCGTGAAGATGCTGTTGAAAACAAAGTATGTGTTTTGGCTTGAAAAATACACACAAAAGCAACTACTCCTCCTCAGCCAGACTCCAGCTTTAGAAATTATCCCTGACTTGCCAGTGACAATGGCAGGCAAGTAGTTATCCAGCAAAATCCCTTCAGTTCAGCTGCACAACAGCACTTCTACCACTATCTAGACTTTTTTTGGTTGCTTGAAAAAGCATCTGCAAATTCAAAGAATGTTAGGGATTGGAAGGGACCTCAAAAGATCATCTAGTCCCATCCCCCTGCTGCCAGAGCAGGATCACCTGCACTGTTAGAAAAAAACCACCTTTTTTCTTGTGAAGGAACAAACTTTAGTTACTTCCCCAACTATTCCTTAGAAGAAAAAAAGAACTAAAAAACCCTAAAATGTTTTGAATAGTGTGTCCCCTTAGGACACCATGAGTGATATCTTCCAGACAACTGAGTTGAGATACCACTATCACCTGATAAAGACAGAATGCATTTTCCTTTTTTTTTTATGGTAACTTCCAAAACAGACTCAAGGTAAGTGTATTTAGGAATAATTTTGTCTCCTCATTTCCCTCCCCCTAGAAAATAAGACCCCTGCTCCCAGAAATCTTTGAAGAGAAATACTTGTTTGCCAGTTGGTCAACCTCAATGAGAATAAAAAGAAAAAAGATCAACAAAACAATCCTTGTAATAGTAGCATTCTGTCATTACTAAAAGGGAAGAGCATATTTACGCAGAAAATCTTGTTAAAAAACCACAACATCCCTATATAAAACAGATTCTACCACACTTTAAGGACCTGCCTGTAAATGAAACCTATCACATATAGGAATTGCAGTTTCTCAATGCTATGGAATTCTGTGACTAACCTAATCTAAAGTACTTGTTACTTACCAAAAGCACTGAAGGATGCAGTACTGTAAATTATTACGTTGAAATCAACTTCACTACTCATTTTGACACATGCAGATTTTTTTAAGGATGGGCAGTTTTTTTCAAATAGACTCAAAAGGCAAAAATTGAGGAAAATCATTGAAATCTCCAAGAAAAACAAAGCTTTTTTTCCCCCCTAAATCCCTCAGACAAGAATCTCTTTCCAATCCTCAGAGGTTCTGCTTTCTTTACTATGAAGGTGAGATTAATCTTAGATCCATATTCTATGATCCATGCAATCATGGAATTGTTTAGGTTGGAAATGACCTTCAAGATCAACAAGTCGCACCACTAACCTAATTCTACCAATCCCACTAGTATACCATGTCCCCAGGCTCCATGTCTACAGGACTTGCAAAGGCATGCAAGGATGGTGATTCAGCTACTCCCCCCAGGGCTATCTTCATCGAAAGGGACAGTCAGGCATCGGAACAGAAGTTTTTCCTAATGTCTAACCTAAACCTGAACCTAAAGTTCAAGGCATTTCAAGTCTTACCACTCATTACTTGTGAGAAGAGAGCAATACTCACCTCTCTACAACCTCCTTTCAGGCAACTGTAGAGAGTTAACCATCAGCTTCCTTTTCTCCAGGTTAAACAACCCCAGTTTCCTCATCTGCTCCTCATAAAGCTTCTTCCCCAGACCCTTTGGCAACCTTGTTTCTATTCTGAGGACCCATTCCAGCACCTCAGTGTCTTTCTTGTTGTGAGGTGCCCAAAACTAAACACAGTAAACTGCTAAATAAAACATGGCTAGGAAAACACTCCACGTGACACTTGGCTCTTGCCCCATGTTGTGCTCCTAAGAGATTTAAGAATCTATTCATTACTCTTTGTTGTGTGAGGGTGGGTCAGACAAACAAGGTTGGAAGGTCTCCAGGCTGATCAGTAGAAGGTCAGGCCACAGCAAATTGCAATTAAAAGACACTGTTTCTAAAATCAGAGGAGAAAAAGCAAAGCGGAAACGGGTCAGACTAAAGTAAACACTTTCATCTGGCATTTAGAAGCAGAAGGCTGTGCCAAGACAGACAATGGTTAAGGAATCATGACCATCTCCATCAACAAGCTAGAGGGTAAATCAATACTGGAAGCAGTCAGGAAAACAACCGGTAGGAGCTAAGTCTCCGACCACATTCTTGAAACCAAAGCAAAGCACACTTCATCCATGTACAAACTGAAACGCTTTGCCCCTTAATAAAGAGTGTGGTCAACTGAATGATTGTCCTTATGAAGAATCTGGAGTCTCAAGGCCAGGTCTCTAAATGACTGCTGCATTCACAGCACTGGATATAAGAAATTCAAGACACTGACTATCTGATGTACTGAGTGGAGTCCTTACTTAAGGCCAAGTACAGTATTTGCATTGTTAGATGGCATTCTGTGACATACACAATTAATTATCCAGTCCACAGTAGGTTAATTAAGCTAGTCTTCAGGGCACTGCACAGGCTTCATCACCTCTTCCTCGTGAGCACGTCTGGAATGAGATCCTGTCTTGGAAGACCCTGAAACTCTCATAGCCATAACACAGATAAAGTGGAAAAGCATCTTTCTTCAACAATTTAATCAACCAGCTCATTATGATGACATTTACGTGGCAAGATCCAAGAGGAGAGTATTTAAGCTGGACACCGATGATGAGGACAACAAATTTTTGTGCCTGCTGTCAGAAGAATATGGTGTTGCTGGCAACAAAACTGACATAGTGTGTTGGGTGGTCTCCAGTCCTGCTGGTGTTGTTAAGCCCTAAGGTAAGCTACACATCAATTATCAGCCAGCAAGGCCTCTCAGACATTCTTGGATCACAAGCTCCAAGAACAAGGTAACATATGCCAGTTTGCCCCAGCTCAGCCTCAGGCCCCATGCATTGATTGACTCATTGCTAATTACTGAGGTGAGGAAACCAGTGATGGCCTCTATATGTGGGTTTGTACTGGCAAGGGCAGTGTGCAGGAGGCTCAGTTCTCCAGGGTGCCCATTTTACTCTGAAATTCAGGTATGGCAGGGAGGCCTGGCCAAGCCCCACAATCAGTGAGGGTGTCCATTGCCATGGAAATCCAGTGGGTTCCTAAATGAAGCCTAGTGGGCACCATCAACGTTCCCCTCCGGGTTCGTTATCCATGGTCTAGTGTTTGATTACTGGCTCTGCTGCAAACACCCACTTCCACAAACAGCTCCACATAGCTGGGCTGCTCTGTGTGGTCCCACATGCAGGGTGGTGGTACAGGAGGTGGGGCAGATCCTTTGCCCTCCCTTTTTTACAGGTCCTATGGGAAAAAGAAGTGGTGATGGGGATGACTCCTAGGGATGCACCTGTTTTCTCTCACAGCCTATATTGTCTACGAAACTGAATACAGAAACCCTTTAATAACTCATTGATGTTCACTGAAGTTACATATTTTTAAAAGGCAAGATGTATATATCTTTGATTTGTTGCACTCTTTTATCTTCAAATATTCTCCATTTTTGTTCTGGATCTGGAAATACTGATGTTTCACAGTATCCCCGTTTTTGAAGACAACAAGGAAGTAAGCCTGTAATTGAAATGACATAAACCTTGAAGGAAAATAATCCTGAAAGCTTTAATGTTTTCTCTTATAAAGATTATAACACAGAGGAAAACTCTTTTTTAAAAACAAGTATGTTTCTTGCTTTTTCCCTACCAATTACAGAACTATTTTTCACCTTTTCTTCCCCTCTGCCCCAAAACAGTGATAGAGGACCTTGAGTGATAAATTAGGATGCATTACTGGAGATGGCCGTAACAGTTCCTGTTCTCACTGCACACCCTCTTCCTCTCCAAGTTTCCTGTCTCCACTACCAAGCCAGTGGTATCTGCTGTACCACTCTACCTTCAAAAAAGCAGAAGCAAAGCAAAGCAGCACCAGGTCTAGGGGACTTTAAGGCTACAGATTACAAACTACTTTGAGCTGTTGCAACACAAACAATGGAGATAACCCTTTCACTGGAGAAATTAGGGACCACCTGGAATAGGAAACAAACCAAATTAATCCCATGATCTGAAAAGAACACCTAACATTTATTCCAATACAGAAGTTATTTCTGGATATGTATGCTTTGCAAAAAGAAATTGGTCTTTTAAAAATGAAAACTGCAGTACCATGTCCAGTTCTGGGCCCCTCAGTTCAAGAAGGACACAGAACTGCTTGAGAGAGTCCAGTGCAGAGCCACAAAGATGATGAAGGGAGCGGAACATCTCCCTGACGGGGAAAGACTGAGGGAGCTGGGGCTCTTGAGCTTGGAGAAAAGGGGGACTGAGGGGTAACCTCATTAATGTCTATAAATATGTGAAGGGCAAGTGTCAGGAGAATGGAGCCAGGATCTGCTCAGTCACATCCAATGATAGTACAAGAGGAAACAGGTGTCAGCTGGAACAAGAGGTCCCCCATCAGTATGAGAAGGAACTTCTTCCCAGTGAGGGTGACAGAGCAATGGAATGGGCTGCCCAGGGTGGTTGTGGAGTCTCCTTCTCTGGAGACATTTAAAACCTACCTGGACATGTTCCTGTGCAACTTGGTCTAGGTGATCCTGCTGTGGCAGGGGGACTGGACTAGATAGTCTTTCAAAGTCCTTTCCAATCCATAATGTTCTGTGATTCTGTAAACTAGTCACACGCTCCCAGCTGCATGTTAGAAAACAAGATAAAAATGGGGCTGTGACTAGAAGTAGACACTCATGTTCTAAGACAGTAAAGAGGTCCTCTTTAAAAACAGAACTGCTGAAATGTTAGCTATCTATAAAATGTTCAAACTGTAACTAACAAATCCTCTCACAAATATGGGCATATCTATTTTAAATGTAAATGTTAAGTAGAAAATATTTATAGTTTGAATTGGACTATTTGCTACAAAATTATCATAATTAAAAAAAGAAAAAACCTTTAAGTTCCTCCTCCAAAGAAATTATTTACCTGAACTGGAGCTTGGGAGTCCCCAGTAGTCAGTCTTTTTTGAGATTCTCATCCCACTGAATGTCAAAGACCTTATATTTCTAAGACGAAATTTCAAAATCACTTAGTGATGACTTAACTCTGTCTCCCTAAAGATAAATCAACCTTTATTCCCACACAGGTCAGCTTATTGATCTTAGGGAAAACACATTTAGAAAGCAGAGCTAAATACTTCCAGAAATTCCACCCTCGAGACAAAAAAAGAAAAAACCCAACAAACAGAAGCCTTTATCAACCATCTGAGACTTCCTGATTCATGATAGATCAGGCATTTTTGTGTATGCTTGTGCATTACAAGTCCTTTTAACTGCTAGCTAAAATAATTTCATCTCAAATACCTTACCTTCTTCCTCTTCAGACACAGGACTCTGTTCTTTGAAGAAAACCCAATTTTGTCCAGATACAGGAGGCTGTGCTGGGAACAATAATTCTCCTGATAGATTCAGAAGAAAAGTACACTCAGTGCTCTCAATATCTGAGGTACAGACATGACAAGCATTACTGTCAAATACTGAACTTGTTTTGTGTCTTACTCTTCTCATACTTTGGCTTCTATGGAACTATCTTCAACAGAAGTTTGACTTCATGTACAGCCTGAATCCATTCCCACCGGCAGGAAAACCTAATAAGCCTAAGACTATTGTTATTTAAATATAGCCAAGTCACAGAAACACAGAACATTAGGGATTGGAAGGGACCGCAACAGATCATCCAGTCCAATCCCCCTGCCAGAGCAGGATCACCTAGCTCAAGTCGCACAGGAACATATCCAGGCGAGTTTTAAATGTCTTCAGAGAAGGAGACTCCACAACCCCTTTGTGCAGCCAGACTCAAAGCCCTCAGGGTTTATGATTCTGTAGCATTTATAAAAAAGCATTTTAAAACTGGAAGCTGGTAGATACTACTCATAGCATTAATACTGCAAAATAAAACCAGAAGCATTAAGAAGTATCTTCAGAATGAATTCACTTTTGTGATTATTTCATTACAATGCACTTTGACTTTTAGGACTTCATTGAAGCAACAGCCTCCTTCACACTAGTGCTGCTCACATTTGGCACACTAACAGTTCTCAAGCTTTTAAAAGCTATTTCCAATTTGTAATTATCCATTATATTTCTAAAAAAACACTTATTTAAAACAATATCCCAATGTTTCATCTAAGAACACTAAAGTAAAAGCTTACCCTAAAAAAAGTACTGTTCTTTCTATGTCACTGAAGTTCTTAGGCACCTGTAGCGTACCAGGGTAACACTGAGGAGAAGTTGAGCATGTGCACAAAAACATGCAGAACAGGAGCTTCTGTTTCTGGACCCAAAAGACAAAATAATAATAATAAATTAGAAAAAAATCTAGTACTTTTCAAACTGCAGGGCTTATAGCAAGACAAAACTGTATTATTAAGCCTTCTCAGATAATATCTGCATTGCTAATGGTAGATCTGCAAGTGATGTAGTAATTTATCAACAATGCAGGCAGGTATAAAAAAGGTTTAAGGTTTGTGTGCACCAGTAAAAAGGCTGACAAACTGTACTCTGCATTCCTGATAATAAACAATTTGGTTGTAGATTTTTTGGGGGGTTTTCCATAGGTTTTTCTTGTTGTTGTTGTTTTGGGTTGTTTGGTTTTTTCCCCCAATTATCGTCTGACTACTGGCTGGAACACCAAACCCATGACCAGTGAGGAACCTCCACAGTTTGCAGTGAGAACACAGACTAAAAGCTTTCTTAATTTTGAATATTCATAAAGATTTTATTATTCTAACTGCTAATAATTTTTATTGAATGTGCACTGCATGCAGCTGCATGTAGAACATCACCATAAACCAAATTCTGCTGTGAAATCATTTTTACAAGAATAATTGTATGTCTAGAAACATACAGTAGTCATTTGTCTAAAATTTAACCACAGATTCACAGAACATTAGGGATTGGAACAGACCTTGAAAGATCATCTAGTCCAGCCCCCCCCGCCACAGCAGGATCATCTAGATCAAGTCACACAGGAACATACCCAGGCAGGTCTTAAACAACTCCAGAGAAGGAGACTCCACAACCACCCTGGGCAGCCTGTTCCAGTGCTCTGTCACCCTCACCATGAAGAAGTTCCTTCTCACATTTATGTGGAACCTTCACAACAGGTTCCTATGATGTGGAACCTGTTCCTGCGTTACCATGCCAAGATGTAAAGCTCTAGTTTCAAAAACAATTCTGACCGGCAGAAAACTGAAGAGCTGATTTTTAAAATAGAAAATTTGACGATTATCCAAGTTGTGCAAAACTGACTATGTCTTCCTTTTTACTTCCCCTGAATGATCTGAGATTTAATTGTTAACACCTACATCCAAAACAACTCTAGCTTAGCAAACTCCTGAATTCTAAACACGTAAGAAAACTCCGGCAAACAACTCGTAGCAAAAGGGAATTGTGTCACTAGTTCTCAGAATCTCCATCCTGAAGATCTACTCCAGAGACAATAAAGTGTGCTGAAATAATTTCCCAGACAACAGCTTCCCTCCAGCATTTTGTAAATATGTGTGGTGCCTTTTCAGTTCCACAGACTTCACGTGTCAAGCAGTCAACACAAAGGCTGCCAGGCTATTACCTGACACTGCACGTATGCCAACATAAACAAAATGCCAATCTACCAAAACCAAGCAATTAAAAAAACCCAACACCCTAAAAACCAAATAAAGGCAAGAACTCACCTGAACACCACAAAGCACATCTTGGCTGCATTGGTACCACTTCCCAAATGAAGACTCTTCTTTGCAAGCTTTCTTCAGACCTTTACTCTGTGGCACAGGCTCCTCCAAATGGCAGAATGCATGCATTGCCATTACTGAAAATTCACAGATCATCTGAAGACATTGAACTGAAAGCAAGAAATACAGTCCTGAGATTTCCCTCCTTGTGCACAGCTTCCTGCTTAGACGTAAAGAATTAACAATTCTAGCTGAGAAGAGTTAAATAGATACCAGTAGGTACAAGTGTTACTCAAAAGCAAAAGGTGTATCCATGTTCATTACAGAATCACAGAATGTTAGAAATTGGAAAGGATGTAGAAAGATCCAGTCCAATCCCTCTGCCACAGCAGGATCAACTACATCTAGTCACACAGGAACAGTCCAGGTGGGTTTCAAATGTCTCCAGAGAAGGAGACTCCACAACCCCACTGGGCAACCCCTTCCAGTGCGCTGTCACCCTCACCATGAAGAAGTTCCTTCTCATATTGATGTGGAACCTCCTGCGTTTCAGCTGACACCCATTGCTCCTTGTCCTATCATTGGATGCCACTGAGCAGAGCCCGGCTCCATCCTCCTGACACCCACCCCTCACATATTTATCAACATTAATGAGGTCACCCCTCAGTCTCCTTTTTTTCGAGCTCAACAGACCCAGCTCCCTCATCCTTTCCTCATCAGGGAGATGTTCCGCTCCATCATCTTTGTGGTTCTGTGCTGGACTCTCCCAAGCAGTTCTGTGTCCTTCTGGTACTGAAGGACCCAGAACTGGACACAATACTCCAAATGCAGTAGTCTCACCAGGGCAGAGTACAGGGGGAGGAGAACCTCAATTCCCCATATATCTTAAGGAAAAGGATCATACTAGTTATTCAAAATACAGTTTCTGAAATAATTATAGAAACTGTTTCTCTTAATATTCATTTAATACGTATTGCTTATTAAACTCAACCAGTTGTGTCTTGACATCTACATATGTTTAGAATCTACACAACATATTCTAACAGTGGGAGGGTTTATTGGGGGTTTTTTGTTTGTTTTGAAATAGAAGAATGCCCTCTCACATTTCAAGTCTTCGCTTTTGAAATATTTTAGTGCACTGAGCCCTTCTGAGACTGCCGACCTGCACTGATGGCTTTGTTACTATATTCTCAGTGCTAGTAGTACCTTAACTTGGCACAGTAAGCTCAAATGCATTCGTGCAGCTCAACTACACACAAAGCATCATATACTCAAGACACTCTACTCTGGGCTAGTTCCAGAACTGGAACCAAGTTAACTGTACTAAAGGAAGGAATTCCTATATAAAAATTAAATCTGATACAAAACTTTATACAAGGAATTCAATGCAAAAGACAAAAAGTCCTGGCTGTATCTTTATTACTGTTTTGAATCTTAAACTTCGGTCAAATTTGCAGCAATGTGCTGCAACAAGATGCAATAGGTAAAGTGATGCCAAAGTTTTCCTAGAGCTTAGCTTGTTCAATTATTCTTTTTTAATAAAACAGAACATTTTTGCACAGTACAAGTGTGGTAATCACAAAATCATTCTAGCTGGAACAGACCTCAGAGGTCATCTAGTTCAGCCTCCTGCTCAAAGCAGAATTAATACGTGAATAGTCATTAATGATCCAGATTGTACTCTTAACCTTGTAGAACGCTAATCGCATGTAATCCTTAATCAAATGCACACAACTGCCTTTGATAGGATTACTTATCTGCAGAAGGGTTTGCGGGACCAGTTACTTGCCATACCTTATTCCTAACCATGGCACACAGCATTCCCCAGCTACACCTGAAACAAGTAGCACATTTTCAAGGTCTTTTAGGCACCTTTTAAGGTGCCTTTTTGAGAGCAATTTGCCAAGTGAACCTGCTGTACATTAGTAGATTTTGATGTATAAGAACTGGATGAAATAGGGCAGGATAAACCAGTAAGCAGAAAGCTAAGAGTTGGGTCCTGATTTCAGCTGTTTTACACAGGCTCATGAACAAGGACAGAGGTCCTACTCTAAGAGATACCTGTAAAACCAGAAAAATACAGACCGCTGGTACCAATAATCACCACCAGTGACCCAAACCCAGCAGAGTATGTTTGGGAGCTCCTCCTTTAGCACTACAGGTGTATTTTGTTCCTCCAGTTTTACTCTGATAAGGATCTCCATTTTGGATTTGTATTCAAGTTTGCATCTTCCATGCATCAAGAAGTGACTTCGTATGGTACAGCAGTGCTAAAAAACAGAGCTGCAATGTTTTGCAAAGCCACTACTACCCAACACCGCAAGCTGTCAGCATGAAATACAGCTTAGCTATGCTGTGTGGTGACCCACACACTCTGCCACACTAACTACATAAAGAAGAAAAACTCACCTTCCATACAATGATTTTATTTAAACATTTATCACTTGGTATTGTAAATAACTTTAGATGTGAACACGATTTAATCAAGTTTATTTAAAACAACTGAAAAGGTTGTTCATTTATTAGGATTTCATGCACATTTCTCTCTACTATGGACACTTGACAACAGCACTAAGAAATGAACAGCAGCAGAATATATAGAAAGATAGAAAATTACTTTAGCTGCTTTGATAACCTTGATGTTAGAACATTTAAAATTCTATAGTTCAAAGCATTATTTGCATGCCTGCCCCGAGCACTCTTCAATAGCCACTGCTGCACTCTAGGTTGCATGGAGGATTCTATGAAAATCTAATTAATCACTGTACTGACAAATTTTCTTTTAATTCAGGCATAAGTCAGTTGCTTACAAACTGTAATCACAAGTAAGAAAGCAAAGCCCACCTTGGAAATCGCAGACTTTAATGCAGAACAGAAAGCCAGCACGAAGGCCAAAATAAAAGAAAAAAGGAGAGTAAAATTTTACCCCCTGCCTTTGAAGAGCAACACCAATTAAAGAAAAAACAGTGTAGTGCCAGAAATAAACGTATCGTATTTGGATATCAAGTAATATCTATCATTTTTTCATTTAATTTGAAAACACTGTGCTCAATCTAATCCTTTTTATTTTGCATGTCTTTTGACGAATGCACTTTCAAACATCCCTATCTTTTTTTCAGACCCTTACCTTCATTATCACAGTAGCCAGCATCTCTGCCCAGAGACATTACTTTTGTTTGACTGTTGCTAAATTATGTCATGCTGGGTCCCATTTTGCTTCTTCCACCAACATTAAAATGTATTTTCTCTTTCTACTGACTTGCACTAAGAGTAGCAGTGCAACACCATGATCCACGGGGATATAATCGGGTTGTTGCAAGAATTCTAAGGACATGAGCACATAACACAGCAACAAAAACCACACCAAGCATCACTGATCTCTACATGGGTTTCTGAAGCAACATTTCATCATTGATACTTTCCCCACTAGAAATATTCCTGCACATAATTTCTGAAAGCACAAAAGCCTCTAGACTTTCACTATTGTATCCTACTGGAATGGAGTCTGAAGCCTAAAAGCAGCAGGGCAGGGAGAATGGTCTAGATGATCTTTTGAGGTCTCTTCCAATCCCTAATGTTATGTGATTCTGTGACAGGAAGGTAGAATAAATAACAGAATGAAAATTCAGAAGTATGTTGAAGGCCAGCTGCAATTCCCAAATGGAAACCTTTGCAGTGGTATCTGCAAACACTGCATCAGACCTAAAGTGTTCAGTTTCGCCCTGCACTACAGAACAAGGAATTATGCTACAGGACAAAGTGTGACAAAATTAGAGCCACTCTTAAAAACAAACAAAGAGTCTAGCTTTACCTCAGAGCAGTGATAAGGGCACATGGCCTTGTGGTTTAGCTACTGATTTTTCAACGGGCTGCCCAGGAGGGTTGTAGTGTCTTCTTCTCTGGAGACATTTAAAACCCCCCTGGATGTGTTCCTGTGTGACTTGATCTGGATGATCCTGCTGTGGCAGGGGGATTGGACTGGATGATCTTTTGAGGTCCCTTCCAATCCATAATATTCTGTGATTCTGTGACTATTAACTTTCATCTTCTTACATTTCCAAAATGGCACTTGGCAAGACTAAATTTTAATGTTATTTTGTACGCTTTCAGAAAACAAAGACAGAAAATCAAGCAAACAGAAAACCTGAGAAACAAAACCTTCAGAGCAGAAGTTTTGAGTTGGTACCTCCCACTCCACCTTGCGTTTCTCAGGGACCTTCAAGCAGTGACAATCTGGTTAGAAATAAGCAGCCAAGGAGCATGGAATTTGCATGTGAGAATAATTTTAGAAGACACACATGAATAGCATATGTTCTCAGGCTGAGGACAATCTCCTAAATATATGTCCTGAGTGTTACTTCCCCAACATTACAGTACCAGCTTGATGTACATGCCAAGAGGCTTCAGCCATTGAAAGCGCTTGTTCCAGGTATGTTTTTGACAATAAGTTAAAATGAATGTTTAAAATTGTTTGCAAGTCTTCACTGCTGATGTAATCAGTTGGCAATTATGCTTGAAAATAGAGTGCAACAAGGGCATACCCTGATTCAGAAAGTTAAATCAGATGTCTCCTCTCACTTGCCTGAACCAAAAAAGCTTCAAATGTTTTGTCAGAAAACCCTTCTACTCTTCCTAAATTAAGACCAATAGTACAAAAGAGGTAAAGACAGCAGACAACAAAGCCAGAAACCAGCCACACATCGTGAGTTAACTCTAAACCAAATGTAGTCAAAACGCTCCCAGACATGTTCCTGTGCAGCTTGATCTAGGAGATCCTGCTGTGGCAGGGGGATTGGCCTAGATGATCTTTCGAGGTCCCTTCCAACCCCTAATATTCTGTGACTCTGTGACACAGCATACAGGACAATTCCATGTTTGAGGAAACAGCAGTATAATTAGATCCCAAAGGCATTACAAGTCCACATCTGTAACACCCAAAGCGATTCTGGTGACTGTGCAGCTTGCATCATGTAGTAATTAATACTTTAGGACTGATCTGTTCAGGCCAAACAAATTACTATTTATTGTGAGATGAAAATCAGTTTCTTTTCATTGTCAACATGCAAACTACCTTCCTCAAGCACACAGGAAAACTTCCTTTGGCCCAAGTTTTCTTTTATTCAGCGTGAGCATCAGGGAGGAAGAAAAAGAGGGAAACTAATAAATCATACTGTAAATAGAAAATACCTGAAATCGTAAAATGTTTGGGTTGGAAGGGACCTTTAAAGGTCATGCAGTCACACACCTCTGCTGTGAGCACGGACAGGTTAACTCAAGCAGGATGCTCAGATCCTGAATGTTTTCCAAGGATCGGGCTTCTACCACTTCTCTGAGCTACCCATTCCCATGTTTCACTAGCCTCTTATAGTAAAGAATTTCTTCCTTACATCTACTCTGAACCCAACCTCTTTTACTTTAAAACATCACTTCTTGTCCCGTCACAACCAGCCCCATTATACTACACTGTCCCCAAACAGAAATTAACTTACCAAAAAAAAACAACCCCAAAACTGTGGGGGAAGACAGAACAGAAAACAGGAGCTTTAGGTAGCTTTAAAAAGTTCCAACATCAAGTCAGAAAACTCTATACTAGAGGTTTTTCAAAGTCAGTTCACGGTATCAAGTTGGAACAACATAATTTCTTCACTCTTGGGCACAAACTCGCACAAAAGTCAATTTCTACTGCAGTGTCTGGACCAAAAGCTGACCTGCAGTGGAAGCCCAAAACAAAAAGCACCCTAGTCATCACTGGGAAGAGAAAAAACAATGACTCAACCACATAATCATAAAAAGGCCAGGGTTGGAAGGGACCTTCAAGATCATCTAGTCCCAAGCTCCCTGCAGAGGCAGGGACACCTTCACCAGAGCAGGTTACTCAAGGCCCCAGCCAACCTGGCCTTCAACACTTTCAGGGATGGGGCAGCCACAACACCCTTGGGCAACCTGTTCCAGCATCTCAGCACCCTCACAGGAAAGAATTTGTTCCTGACGCCCAACCTAAAACACGCTAATAATTTATCCTTGACGGAAGAATGAATGACAGCGGAGCCCCGCACTAGAAGATTATTTCCCGCAATGCTAAACGTTTTGTAAAAATGCAAACCGAGAGTAAGGAGTCACCGGAACACTGTCCTCACTTGCCCCATCCCGTCTGGTCCCGTCCCGCAGCCCCGGGACTAGGCGCTGCCTCGGTCCATCCACACCGCCACCTCCGCACTCCCGAAGCGGAGCACTGACCTCGGCGCCGTCGCAGCGGAGCTCCCCGCAGCTGACGATGGAGGACAAGGGGCAGGCAGGGCTTCGAGGGCTCGTACGGCGCAGTTTCAGCCGGAGCCCGCTAGTGTCGAACCGCTCCCTCAGCCCGTCGAGGTGAGAGCGCCCACAGCGACGCGCAGGGACACGCCGGCTGCTCACGAGGTTGGCACAGGGGAGCCCGCCGCGCACACACGCGGCCTCGCGGCTGCGGGAGTGAACGACAAGGCCCGGCGGGGCGGGGACGCAGCCACAGGGAGCGGGCCGAGGGCAGGGCGGGAAGGCTTGTGACGAATCGGGGCGAGGGGGCGAGGCGGGGCCCCACCCCGCGCTGCTGGCGCCGCCGCGCAGCCCCGTTGCCTGCCGGGAGTGGGCGGGGACACGCTGACATGGCGGCGGCGACGCGCCGGAAACAGCGCGGGGACGCTGCGGGTGGCGGCGCGGGCCGAGCTTGACGCTGATGGCGAGTGACGGGTGGTGAGTAAGGGACTGGGGGAGTCAGCGCGACGCCATGGGGTGGCAGCGGGGTACGGCGGGGCGGGGGCCACGGCAGGCTGTTCCAGGGTGCGGAGGGGCGGGTTGTGCGGTCACACGCGGTCAGCGTGGAGCGGGTGTCTCCGGGGGATCTGAATGCCGACTCAGTATTTCATGTCAGATCATGGATCAGCAGTGGGTCCTGGTGGTCAAGAAGGCCAATAGGGTGCTAGAGTGGATCCAGAGACGTGTGTCTAGCAGGTCAACGGAGGTTCTTCTGCCCCTTTATTCTGCTTTAGTGAGGCCCCACCTGGAAGCCTGTGTCCAGTTCTGGTCTCCCCAATTCAAGAGGGATAGAGAATTAGTTGGAAGTGTTCAACGCAGAGCTACAAGGATGATTGGTGGTCTGGAACGACTGCCTTATGACGACAGATTGAGAACATTGGGGCAAAAGAAGGCTACGAGGGGATTTAATTACTGTCTAAAAATACATGAGGGCTGGGCACCAAGAAGGAAGGAATCCTCTCTTTTCAATGGTGTCAGACAGGACGGGGGTGATGGATGCCAGCTTGAACATAGGAAAAACTTCTTTACAGTAAATTTATTAAATATTGGAATGGGTTGCCCATGGAAGTTGTGGAGTCCCTTCTCTGGAGATGTTTCAGAGCTACCTGGATGTGGTTTTTTGGAGCTGATTGAGACTTTCAGATGATTATGCACTTCAGCGATTTATACCCTGCTTGAGCAGGAGGGTTGGACCCTATGGCCTTTGAAGGCCCCTTCCAACCCTAATAAACTGTGTAGACTGTGTCAAAAGATGCACATGGTTACGCACTAGTCCATGTGCCTACAGGCGTGCATGCCCTCTTGGCCAGTTTCTGGTGTGTGCTGACAGTGAACTCTGTAAACACTTTTCTGCCAGCCTTTCCGTAGCCTGCAGACCACTTTTGAGGTGGATTGAGAGCTAAGGAGGCTCTTTAACCTGTTTTATTTAAAACAGAGTATCTGAAACAGTTTGGCACATTTTGGTGTCAGCAACCAGCCTTTTGGGCCAGTACAGCTGCAGCAGCTGGTTAGCTGCCCATTCTATCCCTGTGCCACTCATCATAGAATTGTTTAGGATGGAAAAGAACTTCAAGATCATTGAGCCCAGCCGTTAACCTAACTCATATAAACCACTGCTAAACCATGTCCCCAGGCTCCATGTCTATGCAATGTTTGAACACACCCAGGGATGGCAGTTAAACCACCTCTCTGGGGAGCCTGTTCCACTACTTAATGACCCTTTCAATGAAGATGTTTTTCCTAATGTCTAACTTAAAATTCCCCTGGTGCAAGTTGAAGGCATTTCCTCCTGTCTTATCATTCTTTACTTGTGAGACCAACACCCACCTCCTGCAACCTCCTTTCAGGTACTTGTAGAGAGAGTTAAGTATCAGCTTCCTTTTCTCCAGGCTACCCTGTTTCTGTAGGTTATGCAAAGATCACTTACTGTACTGTTACAAATGGAAAGTGCAGGCAGGCCACTTGGTACCACTGTCCGTGTCTTGTACTAGCAGAACTGTTTGGTTGGCTTGTTCTGTTTATGTCTTTTAAGTAAAAGAGCTATATTTTTAATGTTTACTAGATTCATAAGTGGAATAAAAGTCTTAGACTGCACTACTGTCACACGACTGATGGGACATTATAGTTGGGGGAGGCACATTTACCCCATTGTCCATCTCAGAGCAGTGTTTAAGATTTAAGAAGAGCAGAAGTACCTTAGAACATAACTGAAAAAATACACTTGCTTCACTTTTAAGAAGGATGACACAGAGAACAGGGAGTTGCACAGAAATAGACATGTTTTATAAACCAAGGCATGCTTAAAAAGGAATAACCTGCAGCTTGTTAGTGTTGCTTCCCTTTTTTCATTATGTGTTGTATTTGTGTGGTGAGAAATTGCTTAGAGTTCCAGTCATGTGATTGGTATATTTTATTTATTTTGGAGAGCCCACACTGCTTCAGGCCAAGGAATGCACTAAAGGTTCTCTGAGCAAGTTAGATACATTTTCTTACTAGCTATAGTAAGATAGATATATGGTGTCCTGGAGTGGAAAGGCTGAGGGAACTGGGTCTCTTGAGCTTGGAAAAAAGGAGACTGAGGGGTGACCTCATAAATGGTGATAAATATGGAAAGGGTGGGTGTCAGGAGGATAGGACATGGGGCAACAGGTGTCAGCTGGAACATAAGAGGCTCCACATAAGCATGAGAAGCATCTTCTTCCTGATGAAGGTGACAGAGTACTGGAACGGGCTGCCCAGGGAGCCCTTCTCTGGAGACTTTAAAACCCACCTGGACGTGTTCCTGTGTGACTTCATCTAGGGGATCCTGCTGTGGCAGGGGGGTTGGACTGGATGATCTTTTGAGGTCCCTTCCAATCCCTAATGTTGATTTTGAAAAGTGTTGCTGAACACACTGAAAGTGTCTGGGGGATGCCGTTTTGTCTCTGTGTTGTCATTGAGGATTGGTTGTAGATGAGTTGTTTCCTACTGTCCTGTTTTTAGTTGTGCCCTGGTTTTTAGCCTTCTGTCCTGTTCTGTGGGGTCTCTCCTTGACCAGTATTATAAAATGGTTTTGGATTGATTTGATTTTTATCCACATCTCCAAGAATGCCTTGGAGAATTTCTTTTTTTGAAGAGAACTGTAATTTGAGTTAATGCCACAGCGTAAGAAATGGTTGCAAGGGCATCTTGGTGTGAGAGAGGGTATTAGTCAGTGGAAGTAATGAAGAGGGAAGAGTCACAGAATCACAAAATGGTTTGGTTGGAAGAGACCTTTAATAAAGATATCAAGTCTAACCATTAACCCAGCTCTGCCAAGTCACCACAGTCATAGCTGAAGGAAAGCTATTACATAGATGACTTAGCATTTCAACTTATCTTAGCTTCCTTCTGCATCTTAAAGGGATATTTATTTATTCTAGTTAGTTCCATTTGAAGTTAGCAGGAGCAGTATTTGCCCCTCTCTGTTTTTCTGAATGTTTCAAGGTTGAGTTAGTCTCAGAGCCAGTGAAGGAGTGGACTTAAGGAGCTGCCATCTGCTGTGCATATGGTTGGTCTCAAAGTTGTCTTCCACGAATGTGTCTCAGTGCAACATGTGAGAAAGGCAATATTTGACCCTGACTTTGAGAAATCATTTGGAGTGGAATATTCAGCATCACTGGTAAAATATGCAATAGAGTTATCTGCAGTTGTTACCTGCAGTGCTGCTGTGAAAGAGCTTCAGTTTGCTACGAGGTCTGTGATGTTGTGAAAATAGCAGAAGTTTTCCAAAAGTGGCAGTAACAGCAGGATGCCCTTTTGTAGTTAAAAATTGTGACATTTGCAGGATAAATTCTTAATAGTTCATGACAATACATTCAGTCTTTGGAAAGATGCAAGTGTAGGGTCTTTTTAGTTGCTTGCTTTCTTTAATGTTCCTCAGCCAGCTATAGATAACTGAGTAGGACCTTATCATAGGCCTTTTTGAAGGGGTTTGTTCTTTCTGATGGTTAGATGCAGTACACAGATGTCCAGGCAAATGTGTGAGGCCTTGTCAAGTGCCAAGAACAGGCAAGTTTGCAAATTCAGTGCCTAAAGATACTAAATCTCTTCTATGACTTTAAGGTTTGGAGTTCATAGTCTGAACTAAAAATATATGTTCAGAACATACTCTTGTGAATTTATTTCCACAGGGTATACCGGATGCATTTCTGTTAGTATTTTGTTGTTCCCAAAATCTAATCTAATTTTTCTTTTAATTGTTTTATTCACTTCTTATTTTTCAGGAGTCTTTGAAAAACCCTTAGTGGTCATGACATTGTTACAAGTGACATAAATTAGCCAGTGGCTCAGAGTGATGGATACCCAGAAGACTACAAATGGTTTGCAAGTGATTGGAGAAGGGACTGGTGTAGGGAAATCGACACTCCACATGGTGGGGTATTTGGGAAAAGTCAGTTGAAACTTGTTTTACATCTGTGCAAAGTTCTTTTTTTTTCTCTGCTTTAAGAGATTTTTTTTTTTAATTGGTCTTAATTTTACCAAAACAATTCTCAAAATTATTTTCCACGGAAATCTATACCAATGGCGAAAGATTATTCCAAGTAAATCTGTGCCGAGTACATTTTTTTTACTGGCACTATTTTTACAACTGTTTGCTTTCCTATCAAAATGGAAGTCGTGTGTTTCAAAGATCTGAGCTATTGTGTTCCCTGGCAATAAGTGTCCGGTGCCTTAGTTCAGTCAGAATTAAGTGTTGCGTAATTGTGTTGGTAAAGATACCTTGTTAAACCTCTGAATAGTTAAATAAAAAATATATATATATTAAAAACCCTCTGTTACATTAATATATATGTTATGAGTAATATATTTTAAATCTAGTTTGCTTTTCTTAGAATTGTACTAGGTATTATATTTACAAGTTGCACGTTGGTATGTACATATGTCTGTGTGTGAGATACACACATTTATGCTGCTGGTTTTTATCTTGTTTTTTTAGAACTGTAATCCTCTGAAAACAGCATCACACGAGTATTGTCCGGTCTGCAAAGAGAAGGGACAGATCCAAGCTTTACGGACTTACCGCATCAATTTTCAGGAGTCCATTTACCTTTGTGAAAATCCTCAGGTATGGCACTAATTCAGTTGTGTTTGGTTGTGCAGAGGCTTTTGCCTTCAGCGGTTACGTCTCTTTAAGTTCAAGAGACTTCTGTTGGTGGTAAGCAGACTGCTGAAATGGCACCACTTTGAGTGAGGTTTGCCTGCACAAAAACAAACACGTAACTAACCTGTCCTTAAGCAGTGTTGAGACATAGCTAGCTTTCTTGAGGAATTAAATAGAGGACATTCAAATGAACAAAGGAGAGTTTCAGCTTTCATAACAAGAGGACACCAGCGGTACTAAATATATTGTTGTACAAATGAGAAGATGAATATGTCTTGGTAACTAATTCATGACTCTTGAGTCTCCCATTTTCTCTTTTTCAAGTATGGGAAATACAGATAGGTTTGTGATTATAATTACAGTGTTTGGTTTGGGTGTTCCCCTCTCTGCTTTCAAGCTTAACCTTAGCTGGATTTCTGTGCTTAATATTTGAGTGGCTATTTTGCTGCCTAACCCACCTCCACTGCTTCTTGTATTTGGGGAGGGTAGAGAAATCCCATATGGACTGGTAGCCTTCAATTACTGGAGACTAGACTAGATAGGAGTCTTTGAGTTGCCTTTCCCTTCCCTTTTAAAAAATCCTAGTATCTTTCTGGAGGTTGGTAATAGTGATTTGACTGTATTCTTGTTGCAGAATAGGTACATATGTGAGACTCTACAAACACCTGGTTTTGAATAAGAGGAATCTCTTAGCAAAATGGGTTTGTTTTCAGGGGTTGGAAACATTTACAGAAATATTGTTGATTATCACTAGTGACATATTTACTTCCCAATTGCTTATAAGACAGCAGTTGAATAGAACACCCTTTTCTGTCACAGACCATTAGGGATTGGAAAGGACCTCAAAAAATCACCTAGTCCAGTTCCCCTGCTGTCATACATACATGGAATTTGTGTGTTGGTTTCATTAAAATGTCCCTTTACAGATGTTCTACATCCCACTTTTAGAGTGCAGTTTTAACTTAACTGTAGTTCTGGTTCACCTGAAAATGCTTTGTAGATTTGATTCTCATTTTCTTTCTGTCCTTTAGTGCATCTACCCACTTGGTTATAAACCATTAAACAGCATCATTACTTCTGCTGATTCAGAAGATCATCTGGTTTCAGCTACTCATAAGAAAAGGAAATTGTGTGGTATCAGTGACTTTTCTCCTCTTGAATCACGTCCAAAAAAAGAAAGAACTAATAAAGTGGTAGATGTTGAAGATGCTGTTAAGACAGACCACTTTGTTGAATGCACTCAGAAGAGCTTGCTTACTCCTAAGTCAAGCCTACGTGATGTGTTGCAAAATGACCAGCAAAAACCTAATAACAGTGTGGGGTCCTGCACGGGGAACAGAGATATTGAACCTACCAACAGCTGTCAAGAAAGTCTGCCTAAGACCTATGCTTCCAAAACACAGCTCTTGCCAAATTCTGAATTTTGCTCTACAACACCTGAAACTTTGCTCAAAGATGATAAAAAGCCCACTAATAACACAGATTTGTGTCTTCAGTGGAGAAATGTGCACAATCTTTGCTGGTTAGACTGTATTTTGTCAGCACTGGTACACTTAGAAACGTTAAAGCCTGCTCTAGCAGAAGAGTATAATGATGGAGGATGTTTGCTTCAGAAACTCCTAACAAAATACAATCAAGCAACTGTGCTTCTGAATACCTGTAAAAAGAGTAAAGTGAAAGGTAAGTAAATGTAGCTGTTGTTTCATCAAGACTGATGTGATCTGCTGCAAATATGTGGAGTTTAGTAGAGTGTGCTTCCATACACCTCCGTTCTATTTCAGTATCACAAAAGGATGATGAGTTACAACCTGTTACCAGGATTTTGCAGAGTGTTTTATCTGGCATAATCCTGGAAACCTCTGAAATTGTTTCTATTTGAGCATACATGCACAATTTGAAAGCATGTAACACTGAGCATCTCTTTAGTTTTTCATGTTATATCCCACACAGAGAGTTTGGGAATCGTTTATGTAATTGATTCTTACTTTGTTTCCTTCCCCAGCGCTGAGCTGCAAGAAACTTCTTTTTAACTTTTTTATATGCATGGTTTTTATAAGTAATCATAGAATGGTTTCAGCTGGAAGAGAGCTTCAAGATCATTGAGTCCAACCTTTCCCCAGCCCTATCAGCACCACTAAACCCTGTCCCCCCTGTGTAACATCTACCCTTCAACACCTCCAGGGATAGGGACTCAACCCCCTCTCTCCCTGGGCAGGCTGTTCCCATGTCTGACAGTCCTTTCAGGAAAGGAATTCCTTCTGACATCCCACTTGAATGTCCTCTGGCATGAAAGAGTAATAAAGAATTTCAACAGCTATTATAAAATACTCCTTAAATTTGTGCAGGTTGATTGTGTAGTACAAGTCACGTTCTTGCTTGTGCTTGCATGATGTGTTTGCATAGAAATACTGTATCTTTCAAATTTAAAATACTAAGATATATAACTACCTATTTTTAAAGTTATTAATTTTAAAGGCTAGTTTAGGAAATTAGTATTTAATCTGGAACAACACGTTAAAATGTTTTATTATTAATTGTGTAACATTGCTAGAAAGGATGGAGACAAGTCTTTGTGCGTCTGATCTTAATGTTTAGGTTTTAAAATCTGCTCTTAATCCCTGAACCTCTGTAATGCTTGGTTACACAATCCTCAAACATTCTTACTGTAAAGCTGTCAGTGCACACTCTTAGCCAGAGTTTGTCAGGTCAAGCAATTTCTGGTTGGGAAATTGCAGTAAAATGTATGTAGAATGTTCTAGGATGGAAGGGACCCGTAGAGGTCATCTAGTCCAGCCTCCCTACGCAGGAACAACTCTACCTAGGTCAGGCTGCTCAGAGCCTCATCAAGCCTGACCTTAAATGACTCTGATTTTCAAATTAACTAATTTTCTAAGGAGCTAATACCAAGCATTGGCTGTTTCAGCAGTAGTTTTAGGGCAGTGTGGGTTACTATGAAAGGCAGCAGTTTGCAGAGGGTGAAGGCACGTTAGGGGTAGCTGTGTGTGTGAAAACAAGGGGGTGCTACACAGCTGTGTCTGCCTTTGTTACGAAGCTGCAGCAGTTTACAGCAGATTTTATTATGTTCTGTAATCTTTGTCAGCCTGGGTATGGTCCTGTGTGACTTGGTCTAGGTGATCCTGCCACGGCAGGGGGATTGGACTGGATGATCTGTCAAGGTCCCTTCCAATCCCTAATGTTCTGTGATCCTGTGTGATAAGTACATACATATTTTTCTTCTTCAGATGTTCTTCCAAAAGCCGAATCTCATCTGAATGAAATAAGAAGCCAAATGTTTACACAGCTTCAGCCTCAGCTTAAGTGTAAATTGGGTAAGTAATTGCTGCAGCAGCTCAGTATTTACTTCCAGGAAACTACAGCTAAGGCCTTGATAAGTGAGCCTAGAAAAATGTGTGTGTATGTGAGTACAAGACAGTTTGCAAATGCTTTTCTTTTTATGGGTGACACGTACGTACTTCACAGTGTGATCAGTTGCTTTGTGGCCCCCTGACTGTTTTTGACTTTTTGGAGAGCGTGTTCTCATCTTTGTAATTATGCCACTAGTCATGAAATTGTCATCGATCACAACCTGCAGTTCTGGGCCTCTCGCTTCAAGAAAGATGTTGAAGCAGGAGCAGGTCCAGAGGAGCAGTCAGGCTGGTGAAGGGACTGGAGGGAAAGTCTGATGCGGAGAGACTGAGGGAGCGGGGAGTGTTTAGCCTAGAGGAGACTCAGGGAGGTTGTGGAGTCTCCTTCACTGGAGATGTTTAAGACCTGCCTGCAGGTGTTCCTGTGTGACTTGGTCTCGGTGATCCTGCCGTTGCAGGGGGATTGGACTTTTGAGGTCCCTTCCCATCCCTAATGATTCTATGACTCGGGGGGACCTTATAGCTCTCTATAACTACCTGAAGGGAAGTTGTAGACAGGTGCCTCTTCTCCCAGGCAACTAGTGACAAGACGAGGGCAGGACCTGAAGCTGCACCAGGGGAGGTTTAGTTTGGATGTTAGGAAGCCCTTCCTCACAGAAAGGGTGATCGGATGTTGGAATGGACTACCCAGGGAGGTGGTGGAGTCCCCATCCTTGGAGGTATTTAAGGACAGACTGGCTGTGGCTCTTAGTGCCATGGTCTAGGTTGTGGTGATGTCAGGTCATGGGCTGGGCTGGATGATCTTAGCGGGTTTGTCCAGCCTCAGTAATTCTGTGACTCTGTAACATGGATCCGTCCCTTTGCTGTGAGGATTAGAAATGCAGCCTTGAAGGGATAACTAGGGTTAAAATAAAAAGCAACACACTTCTCTTCTTTGTTTTTGAAGTAATGAAAGCTGATTTCAAAAACTCAGTGACTGTTTTTTCTGCTTCATCTTTGAAGGTGAGAAGGAAAGTCCAGTGTTTGCACTCCCTCTACTCTTAAAAATGGATCAACAAGCTGAGAAGCTGTTCATGCACTCCTTTTCCTGGAAGTTTGAATGTGTACGGTGTGGATACAAATACCAGGAACGGTGAGATTTTTGTTTAAGTAACTTCTGTATAACTGTTCTGCCTTACCTTTCTAAATCTGCAGCTAGCAGTCATTTTTCTTCAGATCTCCAGATTTTGTACAGCTTAAGCTTGTTGGTGAAGTTCCACCAAAGAAACGCTGTTTCAGGCTACCATTTGCAAATGCTTTACTGCTGTGCCACGTCTTGGGAAACCATGTTGTCCCTTAATTAAGAAACAGGTAATAGGCAACCATGTGGGTCTCTGGCCATGCCTGCTCTCATGGAAGGGTACAAAGTGTTGTAGTTCTAGTGAACATAGACCTAGTGCACTTTTGCTGTTGAAGAGTATCTGTAGTATTAACTTGCATTACAAAGAGCCAAGAGATTCAGTCACATGGTTTGTCTGTTTAAAATAGTATGAGGAAGTGATTTCTCGAGGGTTCATTTAGTTCTGTGTAGCTCTGGGCACAAGCTACTAATTTAAGGCTTCTTTTAGAGTTGCAGAAAGAGAAACACTTCTCAGAAGACAGCTCACTTGACTTGAAAAATACCTGTTTCTGTCCACTATCTTAGGTTTACACAATAAAATTCTAGATGTCCAAGAGAGGTGAGATTAATGCTGTTACACTACCAGCTAACATGTGGCCCTGTTTAATCAGAGAATCATAGAATCATTAGGGATTGGAAGGGACCTCAAAAGATCATCCAGCCCAGTCCCCCTGCCACAGCAGGATCACCCAGACCAAGTCACACAGGAACACATCCAGGCAGGTTTTAAATGTCTTCAGAGAAGGAGACTCCACAACCCCCCTGGGCAACCTGTTCCAGTGCTCCTCACTCTGAAGAAGTTCCTTCTGACATTTATATGGAACCTTCTAAGTTCCAGCTTGCACCCATTGCTCCTTGTCCTGTCACCAGATGACATTGAGAAGAGCCTGGGTCCATCCTCCTGACACCCACCCCTCACATATTTATAGACATCAATGAGGTCACCCCTCAGTCTCCTCCAAGCTAAAGAGACACAGATCCCTCATAAGGGAGATGGTTCTTCGTTCATCATCTTAGTGGCTCTACACCGGCCACCCTCCAGCAGCTCTGTGTCCTTGAACAGAGGGGCCCAGAACTGGACACAATACTACAGATGTGGTCTCACTAGGGCAGAAGGGGAGAAGAACCTCGCTCTGTCTGCTAACCACCCCCCTTCTGGTTCACCCCATGATGCTGTTGGCCCTCTTGGCCACAAGAGCACACTTCAGGCTCACAGTCATCCTGCTGTCCACCAGGACCCCCAGGTCCCTTTCTCCTGCACTGCTCTCCATCAGGTCAGTCCCCAACCTGTACTGGTACCTGGGGTTGCTCTTGCCCAGATGCAGGACTCCACACTTACCCTTGTTAATGGGGTGTACTCAAGAGCCATACAGTGTTATGTTTGACTTACTGTATTGAGTTTTTTTATGTTGAGAAACCCAGGTTAGGGTGAATATCAAGAAGGCCTTTCTGTAGGTAATGAAGGACTAGACGGCGTTAGATCCCGTTAATATCCCGAACGTTGTATTCTCGTACAATATGACCTCCGTGTAATCACTGCTTCTTGAAAACAAGACCTTGTATTACGGGAGTTCTGAGGCCATTTGTTCCCTCACTCCTTGAGATTTCGTATTAGCTAGTAAATTAGGTGGATCTGACATAAGCTCTGTTTTAGATTTGAAAGAAATTGTGATTCTGTGAAAATGGAGCTAACGTGCTAAGAGCAAATAATGTGAAACTGAAGGCCACAGAGCTGCTGGGAACTCTGTGGTGACTGACACTGTTGGGCAGAAGTGAATTCAGTGCTGACTTGGATGGGATAGGAGCAGATTTTGGCCTTGTCAGAGTGTCTTTATAACAACTTCTCTCTTGTTAAGATGTCTACATACCGCTTTCTGATCACCAGCTCCTCTGACTTTTCTTTTTGCATGTGTGTGTGTCCAGATTCAGGAAAACACTAACAACATTCACAAATATCACCCCTGACTGGCATCCACTTAACGCTGTTCATGTTGGACCGTGTAGGAGCTGTGACGACAGATCTCAGAGGAGACGGATGATGTTGGAAAAGTAAGTTTTCAATATGTGAACTAGAGAATAAAATGCAGAGAGTTGTTGAATGTATCACTTTCAAACCCAAACTATTATTTCAGGTTTACAGAGATTCTAAACTTCAAACTCGCTTTTAAAATGTATACTTTTAAAGAGTTTAGATCCTTCTTAAATGCTGAAATGACAAATAATCTTTAATAAACACAAGCAGTGTTTTAACTTGTTGACCAGCACATATGTTTGAACCGGGTCGTAAATGCAACCAGGCAGTAAATGTAGACAACTGATGTCCACTGTCAGCCTTTACACAACCTCTGTTGTTGGTGGGTAAAACTAGTTTGACTTGTGAACAATGTCCTTTCCATGTGGTCATGGCAAAGCTGTCTCATGCTGTTTTTCACCTTTTCTCCACTCTCAAAATCCCTTGTGTGGTGGTCTGTAGCAAAGTATCAGGAATAGTGTGGTCAGGAGAAGAAGGGAAGTTATTGTGCCCTTCTACTCCGCCCTTGTGAGGCCTCACCTCAAGTACTGGGTTCAGTTCTGGGTCCCACGTTATAGGAGAGACATGGAGATGCTGGAAGGTGTCCAGAGCAGAGCTACCAAGCATGTGGAGGGGTTTAGAGAACAAGTTGTATGAGGAGAGGCTGAGGGAGCTGGGCAGGTTTTGTTTGGAAAATAAGAGGTTGAGGGGGGAACCTCATTGCCCTTTACAACTACCTGACAGGAGGTTGTAGAGAAGTAGGTGTTGACCTCTTCTCCTTAGGAACTAGTGACAAAACCAGGGGAGACGGTCTGAAGTTGAGGCAGGGGAGGGCTGCACTGGATATGAGGAAGAAATTCTTTCCAGAAAGAGTGGCTAGGCACTGGAACAGCCTTCCCAGGGAGGTGGCTGAAGAATCATAGAATCATTACAGATCGGAAGGGACCTCGAAAGATCATCTAGTCCAATCCGCCTGCAACAGCAGGATCACCTAAACCAAGTCACACAGGAATCTGTCCAGTCGGGTCTTGAACATCTCCAGAGAAGGAGACTCCACAACCCCCCTGGGCAGCCTGTTCCAGCGCTCCGTCACTCTCACCGTGAAGAAGTTCCTTCTCAGGTTGATGTGGAACCTCCTATGTTCCAGCTTACATAGCTTTACAAGAAACCTGTAGCCATGGTGCTTCATGCCCTGCTCTAGTGGCAGGTATTTATGTTTTTTGTTGTTGTGGATCTGGTCCAACTGGGTGATCCAGGAGGTCATTTCCAACCAGGATTGTTCTGTGATTCAGCTGGGGTATTCTGTGGAAGTATAACAGTAAGGGCAGAAGTACATCCTCTTTTGAGATGCCTTACTGTTCCATTAGGAACTTGTGCTACTATTCTATTGTAATAAACTAGTTCTTTGTTGTTTCTTTATTTAGAGTACCCTCAGTATTAATGTTGCATTTTGTGGAAGGCTTGCCACATAACAAGCTGAAGAACTATTCATTTCAGTTGGAAGAAGACACCTACCAGATAACATCTGTTGTTCAATATCAGACAGATAAGCAGCACTTCATAACCTGGTCTTTGAATCCTGACGGTAAGAACCATAAAATATTTCATAATACATCATGAGGCCACATCAGGCACAGTTTTATGGGTTACTCCAGCAGTCTCAACAGCCCATAGGTAATAACAAGTACTTCTTTCTGTATTCTAAAACATATATTAAAATTATTGTGACTAACTGAGGGAACTCTGCTACTTAGGGTGAAGGTTTTGATTTGGTTTAACTGACTTGTTCAGCAAAGTTCTGAACTCAATGGCAGAGTTGTTTCCCCTCACACCTTTGTGAAAGGCAAAAAATACCATGTGAGCACGGCTGTCGGACAGATGGCATCAGTTGTTTCAAGCCAGTTACTAGTCCATTCCTGGCTGGAAGCAAGGGGAGTACCAGCATGAATGACTTTCTCTTCATTGCTGAACTTTACTGCACCTGAGGTGTGGGAGGCAAAAATCCATCTTAGAAACATGACTAATGTTGCTGTGGTGGTTGTACCATCGATGGGAACTCTGTCATCAGAGAAAGTGTGAAGTTGGTTCTTATGCTTCTGTGGAGAGAGTTGATTCTTGTGTAAAGTTAACCCTCACTTTGATTCTCATGCTTCTGTAGAGAGAATAGAGTGCAGTCTTACCAGTCTTACCAAGTGTTGTGACAGCACAAAAATGCCTAAATCACACTGCCAGAGTGAAAGAAGAAATAGGAAGAGGAAGCAGCTTGGAAGTGCCTGGTTTAAATTCTTAAAGCTGAAAAATATTTGCTCACAACCTGTGAGCAATTTCCAGGTGATGAGAGAGATTATTAAGATGAGCATTTGCTCTTAAGTCCTCATGCTTCTCACCCAGGCAGTGTTAGGATCTGCAGAGACATTTCATTTGAGAGGTGATTCTTCCCTCAGACCTTTGTGAGTGTTTTCACACTGGATGTCAGTGTCATTAGCTCAGACAAAGAAAAACCCCTCAGCTTTGTTCTTTGGTTGACCTGCTCTGACCTGTAATAATATTGCTGCTCGTGTATGATGCGGAGAGCTCTCAGTTTTCTCTGATTTAATAAAGAATGGGGAGAAATCCCTTTATTTTCTGCTTGTCAGGGGAATGGGTTAATAAAAGTCTTTGACAAGTGTTTGGGGATAGTGACTTCTGAGCCTGGTTGTTATTTGTTTTTCAGGAACTTGGCTTGAATGTGATGATATAAAGGGGCCATACTGCAAGAGGCATAAGAAGTTTGAAGTTCCTCCTTCAGAGATCCATATTGTTATCTGGGAAAAGGAAACATCCCACATGCCAGGACAACTGACATCACAGTTGCAGAATAAAAGTAGTGAAGATTTTTCTCTGAGTAATGTGCAGTCAAGTTCCACAGCGTTGAATCGTGGTTCTGGTGACACTGCAGACAAAACACCTAAAGAGCATCGCAGAGAGGGTTCTGTGAGAATTCCAGATAAGAAAGAGCAGGGGGTATTTGAGTGTGACAGAGCTGTTTGCAATGGTGTAGAAAATCTGGCACGTGATGATCTTGTAACACTGATGCTTGAAGAAATTGAAGTTGACTCAGGAGGTAAAACATTGCTGAATGGACAGATGGTGGGAGATAACCTTGCTGTCGAAATGGGCACGCTGCAACAGCAGGAACCAGCTTTTTCAACTAACACTCCGCGTTCAGGAGAGTTTGCTGGAACTGGTCTAGTTGTAAACAGTAAGTGCACATTATATGAAGATTCCAGCATTTGCTTACCTCTAGAAGGGTTGAACCCAGCAAATGTTACTGCTGCTGTGCCCAAAAAACACAACCCTGGCCCACCCGACTCATTGCTTGCTCAAACAGGAGGTGAAAGAACTAATTTACCTATCAGGCAGCCTGGATCACGTTCAGAACTACAGCTAAACAAGAAGTTATCGTGTGTAGAGCACGTTACACAGAAATGGCCTGACTTGAAAGACACAAGCCCAAGTGTAGTTAATTCTCAGGTTGACAGTTCTGCTACTGCCAATACTTCCTTTCAGCCTTCACACAAAGACCAAACGAGAGGATTTGTAGGAAGCTGGGTAAAGAAATTATTAAACAAGAGTAGTTCTTTTATGCCTTCGGGTGCCTCGGTGCTCAAGAGTGAGAGAAGCTGCAAAACTCCCTCAGTGAAAAAATTAGCTGAAGTGCGGTTGCCAGTTAAGGGAGCAAGTAACTTTGGTGGATTTCAAAGCAGAGGTACTAACAAAACAGCTGAGCTCCTGAAGTCAGGAGTTCCTCAGAGTAATAAACCTCAGCCTTCATCCAATTTCAAAGGATTTTCTCAAAGCACTTGTCTTCCAACAGCAAATCATACCGCTAACGCAGGTCCAGCTTGGAATAAGTCAGGAAGTACATTGGGCACCTCAGGTAGAGAGTCTCAGTTCCATTCACCTGTCTCTAGCTCTGGGAAGGCAGAAGAGTCAGACAGTGAGAAAACAAAGAAACTTCGCCTAAAACTGTTAAAAAAGCTTAATGCTAAGAAGAGGAAGTTGGCCTCGTTGGATCGGCTGGCAGTGGAACAGATGAACCCCGACAGACCTGGGAACGGAGCCGTAGGCGCCGCGCCGCAGACTGAATCTCACAGTGATAGTGACCTACTGCAGAGCTTCTTGAGGGAGCTGCAGCATCAGATAGACGTCGCAGACAAGGACACGGAACTGAACGCCAATTCTGTCTCGGGGTGCTCCAGCCACAGTGATGAAATACTGGCAGAAATACTGTCCCCTACTTCAACGAGTGCTTCCTTAGAGGCTCCAAGAAGTGAAGAGGAATGCATGTATATGGAGATGGTGGACAGCAGTGCTGCAACAGCAGTGTCCGCTGAGAAGACTGATGTGCCCCACGTGGCGGGGTCAAGCGAGGACCACAATTACTACAGTCCTGTGAAGGACAGGAATTCGGGACTTCATTCAACAAGCAAATCCAGTGTGAAGAAACTTGCTTTTGAAAGTCCTCCAGGAGAAGATATCCTTGAAGACCTGTTCTCCATTTCAGTCCCAAGCGCAGTGGCGGGTGACATAGATTTACCTCATTTTGATGAGACACTGTTTGAAACTTGGTAAAGACTGTGGTTTCTTGGTTTTAAGTGTTTTCCAGTGTTATGTATATTTTGAAGCAGAGCACTATTAAATTATATTTTCTAACTCGTTCAGTTGCACACTGACTGTACTTGAGCAGTTTACATTTGAGGCTTCTTCCTAAAACTTCAGCAGATGAAAGGTTTTCATGCATTTTATTTTTCTGAGTAGTAGTCAGATGTGATGATGAATTTCAATTGAAGCTCCTGCGAGTCTTAATTTTTGCTGCTTTTAATATGGAAAACTTACCCAATATTGCACTGAGTTTGAAAAATAATAGGCTTGAGTAGTCTTGATGA